>JAHZNA010004475.1:0-27537 GCA_027743935.1 Sinodicranocentrus sp. ZH6 | reverse complement strand
GCTCACTTTGGCCGATAACGCAAGGTTTGTGGTTGATATTTTTCTTGAAAGATTTTCCAATTGAAGCTTCATCTTTTCTCTGACTTCGTCTTCCGCCTCGCCCGGCTGATTTCTTTGTTTCAGTATTTGCTGGTGAAGGCTCACGGTGAACGTGCTGGTCAGAATAAGAGAATATTTTGACATCATTGCCGTGGTCTGAATATTCGTCGGAAGAAGAATCATTCTCGATTGGAGGTGACGGTGACAGATTTGGACGAGTTTGACCTACATTCCTTGTTTGTACATGTACTCCAGACAAATATCTGTCTGCAGCTGCTTTATCCTCAGCAGATATCTAAAAATTCGTAAAATCAGGACGCTTTATCATTTTATTGTTGAATAAATTTTATTTAGCAGCAAAAAGTGAAACATACCACAATGCGCAGAACGCGTTGATTAGCTTTTAATGCAAACTCGTTATCCGAATTCAAGGTTACTACAGATTTCTCACTTGGCGATGATGACGACGACGCATTATAAAATGCACTGTTTTCGACTACCACATGCAAATATAATTTACCGTTCATATTTCAGTTATAATTTCAATTCTAAATATAAGTTTGTTTTATTTGAAAACTATAAATATCCACCTGAATATTTTTTGACCTACCTGTCTTTGTCTTTAAAATCAGACTTTGAGCATTCTCGTGTTTTTCATCCCTTCGATAATAAATCTCATTTTGAAAGAAACCTTCCGAACCCTCCAACTTTTGTTTGAGTAACTTCCTCCCCTCTTTAAACTTTTTCTCCAATTCCTTCAACTGCTTTTGAAGCTCAACCAAACTGTCAATTTGGTCCCGACAAGAGAAACAAAATCGCTGCTCAGTTTCCACTTCCTTTCCATTGAATATTACTCCTCCATGTGACTCAATATCGAACAGCTTACAAAAATTGTTGAAAACAACTTCAAAACTATCAAGAGGATTGGTATCATTATTGAACCATGTGACATTCCCTGAACCTAAACGCCCAACTTTTAACACTGAATTAGCACAAACGAGACAACACCTGAACCTCAGGTCATTGTCACCTTTGGTGTCACTTTCGTTTCCTCCTATCAAGGGTGGAAATTCTACATTATAATCAGTGAAAATTGCCATGGTACTTACAAATATAAATATGATGAAATATCGAAAACATCACAACAAAAGAACTACACCCTTTTCCAAGGGAAGACGTCGCCTTGGTAACAAGGTATACAACATTGGGGTGACAGGAAAAACTTCGGATATTCGCTTGAGTTTGCTTTATATCAACAGGTTCCAGTTCCAGACTTTGTCAACACAATTTTTCCTGTTCTTTTGGAATGATGACGTCGTTCAGCAGGATATCGTCGAAAAGTTAGTTTGAGTGGGATTCTCCTGGTCAAAATTCTACATGCAGTTTTATCACGTTTTCTCCCTTTAACCTCTACGAATCCTGCACCAATTTTCATCTAAATTATATCAACTAAAAGCCAATACTGAATACGGTTCAGACCATTATAGGCTATTTGCTAAGGTAGTACCAAAAACAAAGCCCGATTGACTGACAAATGAGAGAAAAATTGTATATATAGGTAAGGTACAGACAGAAAATCGACTGTCTCAAGTTTTCCCAACTTTTTGTCGCCTAATGTCTCACATTGCCTCGAGTCGGGTTTCTGGTATTTCCGGTTTGATTTTTCCAAAAATATGACTGTCGGGGGCTTCACATCGTCACAATCTTCAGTCAAATGTCTAAATATGCCATGAATCTGGTTTCTGGTATAATCTATATATGGTAGTACCAGAACCAGACCAGACACCCGATAGAAGGGGCAAGTTGAGATTATAACATTATTATGAAGAGAGAAAAATACAAATTCAGCGCTCTCGTGCTCGCGGGTGTAAAATTAGTTTATAGTACTAGTGGGTCACCAGGGTTAAAGTCCAAAGAAATCAGTACTTCAAGCTAATTGTAAGTAGCATTATTAAGTAGCGTAGCTCTTTATAAAATCGTGTTTTCCGTGTGTCTGTGAATCTGTCAATCTGTTAGCAAACTCCTGATCAAACGGTTTAACTTTTTAAAGTTCTGTTTTCGCTAATCCATATCTAGTGTTAATATCTCAACACCTATTGTTTTTTAGCCAAATCCGTTGAACCGTTATAACGGCAACAATTAACGGTTTCGAAATTCAAATACTCATATGTCGTGTGACATATCATTCGAAACCTTATTAAAACTTGAGATGAATGGTGTTTGATTATTTTAAAAATTACCGTTTGGCCGTAAAACCTTTAAATCTTAATTTCTCGTAAACGGCGTTATATTTTCCCGTTCTGTTTTCTCTAATCAAAAAATATAATTAATGTTTGTACTAATCAATAACTACTGTTTTTAGCCAAATTTGCTACGCTCCTTTTTTCCAATATATTTCTATAGTTTATTAATTTACTGTTTGCGTACAGGTCTAGCCATGGCTTCACAATAACCCAAACCGCCCTACAATCGGTAGAAAGCCCCATAAGTTCAGTTGAAAACTCCATGCACGCTATCGATCACCCTCAATCAACATTCAATTAATAATAGTCGATGGACAATTAACAATAGTCGGTAGTCAATTAACAATAGTCGGCAGTCAATTAACATAGACGACGGACAATTAACAACAGTTGGCAGTCAATTAGCTTGACAGGGCTTAGCTCGAATTTGGTATCATTGTGTAGCCAATTCTATACTACATACTGAAGTTGAAGTGTATGTGGAACTCGTGGATAGAGTTGTGGAATAAGTGCTTTAAGAGCGAGCGTGATGCAGCATAATACAGGTTTATTCTGAGTTGTGGAGAGCTCAGGAGAACGATAAGGTGGAATACGATCTGAAGAGACATGAGGCATGAACATATATTTATATGTGGACTGAGAGGACAGAATAGACGTAGTAATTGGACTTGAGACATGAATCTGGACAATGTGGCATTAAGATAAGTAGTAGGGGGCTCTGTAGACCGGAATCTCAGTTGGCCAATTACAGGTAATCCCATCAATGGATTTACCTTTTCATGTGCACAGTTTGGGGATTAGTACTTGACGCTCGCGAATTCAAGAAAAGCCGCTGATTTTGTTAGTGTAGGAGCGTTTGTATGGCCACAAAGCAGCGTCAGCACGGTCTTAGTAAAGGTATTAAAAATGGGAAGTCGTACGCAAAACTAATCCTGTTAAAGGATTGCAAAAAGTAGTGTCTAGCAGTTTTCGTACTTATATGCGCCCTTACATAATATGTTAGGACGCATATACGTAGTCTACCCTCTCCGAAGCATTCTGAAGTGATAACGAGAGTGGAAAGAAGCAAAAATGTTCTCCTGTTTTTTGTGCAAAAGTTTTAACAGCCGGACACTCGAACAACTACTATTTCATGTGGAAATTCAGCACCAGTGCAACAAAGCTAATTGTATACAGAAATATCATGTTGATAATGTTTGTGTTAAACATTCGAGCAAAGTCATCTGCCCATGTGGAAATACGACTCAGACCTTAGCGCATATACGGGACCAACATTTCTGTCATGTTTGTTATAGAAACATTTGTGAATGTACGTGGATCTAATATACTTTACTTGTAATAAAACAGAAATATTTTTATAACAAACCATTCAAACAATAATGGGAAAAAGGAGCGTAAAAAATTTGATAAAAAACCATAAATATTTGTTGACAAATTGATTAAATGTTTTAAATAGTGAAAATAGAACGGGAAAATATAAAGTCGTTCACGAGAAACTAAGATTTAAAGGTTTTTGACAGTTATAACGTCCAAACAGCAATTTTTAAAATGATCGAATACACCAGTTATCTTAACTTTTAATAAGGGTTCGAATCACATAACATATAACACACGACCCATAAGAATTTAAATTTCAAAACCGTTGATTGTTGCCGTTATAACGGTTCAACGGATTTGGCTAAAAAACAATAGGTGTTGAGATATTAACACTAGGTATAGATTAGCGAAAACAGAACTTTAAAAAGTTAAACCGTTTGATCAGGAGTTTCTAACAGATTGACAGATTCACAGATTGACAGATTCACAGATTCACAGATCCACAGACATACGGAAAACACGATTTCATAAAGAGCTACGCTCCTTAATAATATTAAACATAATAATTCGAAACATGCCATAAATGACTAGGTGCAAATCCGCAAGCATCAACATCCAGGGCTGCCGAACCCAATCGTTTGGACATCGGAAATGCAATTTGTTTTCATCCAATCAATGATGAAATTGAATTTTTACAGGAAAAAACCAAGGCTAGTGGATTACACCGATTCGGAGGAATAAACTACACCATAGAGAATAAGTTTCCGTTATTGTAAACGTTGCTTAATGCGATTTCATAATATCGAGACACTTCAGACGCATTTAAGCATGCCACATCCTGAGATTTATGCTGGACATCGGATATATATATTATAAGACATATGAGTTCAATACGGAGGAGCGAATCAACTTTTGGATTAAGCGTTACCGAATACATTTTTAAATGAAAATTTAACTGTATATGAATGCAATTTAAATGAGATTGCAGCATATGATGTAGATTCTATTTTTTTATCACTAAAACAGAACTGTTGAGGTCATGAACGAATTTCTAGCTCGGTATAAACTAATTAGAGTTCAATTCAGCATTGAATTACAATTTTATGGAGAGGACAATGAAGACACAGTAAGGCATGCTTTTCCTTTCTTTCAAGGATTTTTGATGAAAGTTAATTCTAGTAATGACACTCAATTTTCAATTGAGACTTCCAGAGATGTATTCAATGAAAGAGTAGAAGCATATCAACGTAACGGAAGCGGGTGGAGGCTTGATAAAATCACAGATTTTCGAATGACTATTGTGGAGTATCATCCATTAGCAATTGGAACTTATATACCATTGCATCCTATGTTATAAAGAAAAGCGTATGCACTAATTAATCAGGTTTTGTCGTGTCTTTTTTATTTGTCGAATTCGTCGGGAGTATTACATCAGCTTGGCTGATTCTTCTTCCATAGGATTTTTTTAGAACTGAAAAAGTAAACAGAACTGTAGCAATAATGTAAAAGCGGTTTTCAAAAATTTAAATAGTACTCACCATTGACATCATGCATATCATTAATTGTTTTTAGATTATTAATGACTTTGACAAAACTGTGTTGAGTCGGCGTTGTCGTTGAAGATTCAACAAAGGAAACACGAGTTGACGAAAAGAAGGTTTCTTGCTTTGCTTCATTAATCAATGGTACTGATTTAGGTATTGATGTAGAAGACGAGTTCTCAGAAGGTCTGATGGAAGGTTTTGAGACTTTGGGTGCACAAAGAACAGTGGAAGCCGTCTTAGTAATTTTTAAGGGAGAAAACGTCGAAATTTTTGAAGCCATGTCAGGTTTAGGTATTTGTGAATCAATTGGAGTTGTTGACTGCGCTGTGAACTCTGAGTAAGGCTTCGTTGTATTATGTGTGTTTGGAGCGATGTCGGGTTTTGGTATTTGTGAATCAATTGGAGTTGTTGACTGTGGTGCGAACTCTGTATAATACTTGATTGTAGCATGTATGTTTGATTTTAAGAAAAAATACGGTACCGACGGTTTTTTTGTACTATTTGTATAATACTTACACTATGTAGAGTTCATTCGAAGTTTCATTTTCGCTTTGTCCAGAAAAAACCAGTGTGTCGTCGGTCGGTTGTTTGCAAACAACCTGCGTGAATAACTGTTTTTCTGACTCGCTCGTGAGCTCCATTTCTTTGTACTCATTTGTATATGTGCAATGAACAGCTTGGTATTGCGCTGTCTAGCGAGAACAACCAAGGTATGTGTTGACAGCATAATAGCATATGCATGCATCCCCATATCTGAATTACACTCATTCGTTCATTTCTTGTCATACCAAAGGACCATAAAATCAAATGGAATCATAAATCCGCTTATTTTTATATTTTCTGCATGGAGCTCTATGCTTGAGTCGGTAGTGCTTTGCACCCTCATAGATGCTCCTGCACTAACAAGATCAGCGGCTTTTCTCGACTTCGCGAGCGTCAAGCACTAATACCCAAACTTTGCTCATGTATAGGTAAATCCATTGATTGGATTACTTGTAATTGGCTAACTGAGATTTCGGTCTACACAGCTCTCCACCTTCTAAGATACATCAACGTCAACCATAAGGATTAACATAATTGTAATAATCTAGAATATGCTAATATTCTACACATACAAAATTGTGTTAAAAATCATCGATGTATTAGTGCAAACAATTTTTTTCTTCAAAAATTCAGTCTTAATTAACTTATCTAACGCTAAAAGTAGCTACCGAGAGAACTCGCCCCATGTGGAGAAGTTACCAAGGCCCTACTTGCATACCAGACGTAGTTATTCAATAGTACAATATAGCCTTGAGCTGGGCTATCAAAATTGAACAGCGCTACATACTCTGTAAAAAAGCTCCAGTCTTATACAAATTTATTATAAATCTGATATCGTACAGAATGACTCTTACTGACGAAACGGCCAGCCAACAGAGAAATCCTTCGATGATTTATACAACCTAATGAAAACCATAAAAGAAGATACAGCAGCAATAAGGGAAGACTTCTCTAGCCAGCTTTCAAAAGTAAGGAAGAAAGAGGAAGCTGCAAGGCTAAGAAAACTCAAAGACGTCATAATTTTCGGCATTACCGAGAACAAAGAAGGAGCTAAAATGTATGAAGATCTAATGGCCATCATTTCACCTATTAAAGACGCTGTATTCAATCCCGAAAGAGTTACAGATCCTGAAAAGTACAACATAGAAGGTTTTGAGTAATATTTCCAAATATAGCAATAAAACGCAAGCTGCTTAGCAACTACAGGAAACTGAAGGGGCTGGTAAAATTTCAACGAGTGTCGGTCATGATCTCCCTCCGATGCAGATTCAAACTCGTAGTGAAACATCAAGATCGAAGGCCAATGAACAATCAACTAATACGAGGATGAACAGAAAATGATCAAGAGCATCTGATGAAAGTGCACACTCTGATCCTAAAAAACGTCTATTTGTTGCTATTCTAAGCCCTTGTAAAGCCAATGCGATGGATACTACAACTGGACGGTACGACTAACTAGATTCTACGAACATAAACGCCCTAAGGATTGAATATCAAAATTTAAGATCTTGTAGAAATAAGGTTATCCAACTAAATAAGCTTGAATGATATTGACTCAGGTATACAGTTTGTGTGGAAGAGATGTCCCTTGAATTTCAAACGTCGGGATTTTTCTAATTCCTTTGCCTTTTTTGATTTTTGGAGGTTCTCACGGTCGCTTAATTTCATTGTAAGGGCTGGCTTAGGTAAAACAACTTTTGCCTTCCCTTGAGGTGGCACATCGGCTTCAAAGTTACCTTCGGCGGTTTGAACTTGTACTCGAATTGTCTTAGGTGAGTGTTTGTTAGACGGACCAGGGTTATCATCGACGTCATATCTCGCATATTGATCTTCATTTTCAATTTCAGATGTAGGTGCAACAGTAGATTCATCATCAGTTGAGTCATGGGCGCTTTGATTTTGCTCATCATTGTCAGACTCACTTTGAATAGTGATTGAGACACATTTTTGATATTCCTCTTGGAATGTAACGTTACGTGCAGAGATGACTATTTTGTTTTCAGCATCGTATAGCCGATAAGCTTGTGAGACAATATCGTAACCTACGAGGATGCACTTTTCCCTTGAGGATCTGTGAGACCCTTTTGATTGTTGATTTTTGCAAATGCAACACACCCAAATGTACGAAAGTGGCTTAGGTCTGGTTTTCTTCTCATGATAGTTTCGTAAGCTGTGACCTTGGGACTTTGCTTATTGAGAATTTTGTTGTGAATATTAATGCTTGTGGACATGCATTCTGCCCATAGAAATTCTGGGACTTCTCTAGCAAGCATCATTGTGCGAACAGAGCTTTTTAAAGTTCGCATTTCACGTTCGATTTTTCCGTTGGATTCGGGGCAATACGGGACAGACTTTCCGTGAAGGATACCTTTTTCATTAAATATCTTAGAGTGTTTCGCAAATAAACTCGGTGCCATTGTCAGATTGAAACATCTTACATTTTCTGCGTCTCCATCATCAGGATGAAATGTCGCATATTTTCTGCTGCTTCGTATTTCTTCTTGAGAAACATGGCTGCTCGAAATCCAGTGATTTAATCCTTGAAAAGGATGAACTACGATGCTCCTCCCAGAGATCGTACCTTCCGCTGAGATCTGCATAGATGATTTCGCCTGGTAGACATGTTGTGGTTCCTTCGCTTGTTTGAAAGGGTTGTCTTGTCTCCTTTTCGTAGTGACAATCTTCACAGGTAAATTTTCCCTCCAAGTCTTCTGGAGGGTTTCCAGTGACAGCATTGGATTTCACTGCTTTCTTGATGAAGTCCATGTTGATGTGTGCCAATCTTTTGGGCCACATTTTTCCCATATCTGATGTTTTACAAAGGTGGGCGGAAGCTGAATCTAGTCTGCAGAATTTCACGATATACATCCTATCTCTGAATTCAGCTTTAGGTCCATTGCAGCCATTTTTCTCTATGTACTGGGCTCCATGCTTGTCTCGAATGATTTTATATCCCGTGGCGGTAATAGTATATTCGGAGAAGAGATTAATTGCTACAGGGATGTACCAAACGTTGTCAATTGAGATAGTTCTCCATTCATCCATAATGAAGGTTTCTAATCTCACAGTTCCAGTTTCTTCTGCTTAAACTTGATGCTTGTCCGTTAAAGAGACGGGTTTGGGTTGAGTGAAGGCAGCATAAGTGTCGAACCAGCCTGCTTCACCTGTGAGGTGGTGAGAGGCTCCAGAGTCACTTATCCAGATGTTTTGAATGTTTTACTGAGTAGTAAGCATTTACGACAAGAGCTATGTTTGGGGTGGTGCCGGACGTGGAGGATAATGTAGATGCGTGACCACGATGTTTTTTCTTCTTTTTCTCAAACTTCGTTGGTCTATCTCGTCTCGTTTCATTATCTGTCGTCTCTCCGTCAGATTCTTGGTCTTTAATCTTCTTGCGACACTCTCTTTCCCAGTGTCCCTTTTTGTTGCAGTAATGGTATTTGTAATTTTTCTTTCGTTCTTCGAAAGCCTTCGGGTTGCTTTTCCAAGAATATGATTTTGATTTTCCATTACAGCGCCAGGTGTGGATTCGCAACCCTGGGCATGAGTTATCTCCAGTTGCTCTTTTTGTAAGCGGGAAAGAAGCATAGGCATTGACTGGTTTACTGTGGGACGCTGTCACAGGCTTTCTTAAATGCATGGCATTTTTCGTCAGGCAAAGCAGTAACGATTCGCGTTACAATTGCGTAGTCGTCCATTGGTGTCCCCATTGCATTTAGACTGCGAGCCAGGTGTGTAATCTCCATGTAGGCTTCTACTAGGGATTGGGATGGGCCGACTTTATAGTTGTAAAATGATGTCATCGTGTGCTGCTTGTTGAGAATGCTGTAGTCTGCATTGACATTTTTCAAAAATCTCCTTAGCTGTGATTCAGCTGTAAATATGATTTGATTGAAGAAGAAGATTGATTGATGCTCAAAGTTTGGACTATGACCGATCTTGTCTTCACGTCATTTGATTCCCATTCTTATATCTTCTTTTCAATTTCAGCTTTGTTTTCAGGATTTTCTGGGCAGCGGGCGGAACCGTCCACATATCCCCAGAGAGAACGGGATTTCAAAGCTAGCTCCAGTTGTAGACTCTATGCCTCATAATTAGTGTCATCCAGCTTTACTAGATGAGCTTGATCCATGATGAGAATGAAGCCCCGAAAGTGATAACTTAAAAAGTAAACATTTACGTACCTTCACAGGTGTATAAGGAACCTGTATCACAATACCCTTCCAATTACAATGCTGCGCAATGAGAGTCAGTCTGGGGCGATATGTACCTTGTTGTCTCTGCACACTAAAATTGACAGCAACCGCAGTTATGTTGTTATCTGGCTTAGTAGGTTGTTTTATTGAGGATGATGATACGCTTCACTTTTTCTTTACGCTTTTTGGCTTTAGGTGTACGTATTAAGGTATCGTTGTACAGTCATAAAAATTGTACTTTAGATCGTTTTTTTAACGCACAGAGCTGAGTTTGACTTTGTTTCTTTTCACTTTGCGGACAGTAAATACACACGCACAAGTTACACGAAAGGTTTTATTCGTGCACTTTGAACTGCACTCGTTCAGAATTTTACTCGATCAGAATTTTTCTTTCTTGATCAGAAGTTTTAATAAAAGTTTCCTGGAAACATTGAGAGTTTCAGACTAGATGTGATTTAGAGAACTATCAGCGCTGCTACCATGTAGGTTTGGCGTTTTGTTATCAACTGTATTTATTTCTAGTAAATGTTTGTCCTTTTAAGCACATCATACATCATGGTGACAAATAACAAAAATGAAAGTATATTCTAATAATAAAACCGAAGGTGGTTTCAATACCTAACAGGATGCAGCTGCGCCTGCTCTTAAGTACATCAATAAAAGTTATTAAGGTGGCAGAAGGCCACCTGTGAAAGGTGTGAAATACGAGAGTAGGTTACAAGGAGAAGACGTAATTTTAAATTTGTATCCCTTGGGGTTGCATACTCCAATAATACCTAAAGAGATGGACTCTGATCTATTGCTTATGAGCCATATCGGAAGGGCCCTTAAGGTCCTGCAGTACCTTTTAAAATGTACATTTTCCGCGATCTCTCCTGGCTAAACGGTTTGATTTTTTCAAATTCTGTTTGCTGGCATGGATACCTAAAGAGATAAGCTTTTTATGAATTGATTATGAGCCATATCGGAAGGGCCCGTCAGGCCCTTTGTGAGGTCCTGAGTTTTAAACTGATCATTTTTTGTCAGCTCTCCTGGTAGAACGGTTTGACTTTTTCAAGTTGTTTTTTTGCTATCAATACCTAAAGAGATAAGCTTCTTCACTTTTGCTCATGACCCATATCGATAGGGCCCTTTAGGACCTGTGTAAGGTCGAGATTCAGAAACTCATATATGGCATGTAGTATGTCCTTCTTCAGCATTTTTGAAGGAGAACAAACCGTATTGCTAATGCACCAAATCTAAAAGGTCCTTCAGGCCCTGCATAAGACCCTCCTGGGCTTACAAAATTGACATATAGCGTGTACTACATCATTTTTCTGCATTTTTAAAGAATATTTTCTGCGAAACTTTATTCTATTCACAAAGTCAAAAGCTTTCAAGCTTCAATTACATTAAATTTCCAGCAGTACTGTAATCAGTTCCTAAAAAACTTAATTAAAGCAGATAATTTATAGTAAAACCATTACTTTCCTAAGCATGGCTATATTCGTCTTGTGGATAAGTACTTTGATTTATCAAATAATTCTAACTCGGTGCTCAAATTTAGAAAGCACACAAATGTCTGACCAGCTGTCAACTCCAATACATTTCATGAACCTAAACCAATATACGTGGGTCTTTTGGTTTGTTTTTAAGCATTTTTATTGAGCTCTCATTTAAATATGGTTTAAAATTTTTAATCAATTTTTTCGACATAATTAACTTCAATCATTATACACGTTTTCCATCTTCTTACAAGCGCCGAAGTCCCTCAGCTGAGGAATGCGAAGGGTCTATGTCCAATTTAGGAAATTTCAGTTTTTTCCACTTTTATTTTTTTGCGTTCGACTTCTACCCACTCCCGCGCATGTAGTTTTTTATTTTGGGAAACATAAAGTTGTCAGATAGAGTAAGATGAATACTTTAAGAACAATGGCACTACTAGAAAAATTCCAACTCTTTGACCTTTTCGTATACGAGGTGTAAGGTGTAAAACGGTACATTATCATTTTGAGGAAGATTTCGTCTCTCCAACAGTGTTGGTCTTATTTTACAATGTTGACTTTATTCAATTTTTCTAAGTTTGTGGTATGTTCTTGCCCGATAAGTGCAGCACCCTTCGCGAAATACTCCCTCAGCTAAACTCGAACCATGTCCCAGGAAATCAGCATCATAATCTTCGAGTTGCAAAGCTCTGTGCATGACCTTCGAATTTGACAATGAACTACGCTCTAACCATCGTTTTCCCCAGGCTTTTTCGACTCACCCTCATAAAGATGAAGGTATGTTAAATCTCCAGTCACAATTTATTCCAAATTTATTATTTATTATTATCCTATGAATTTAGAGATAGGAAGGCTCTTTGAAAACTATAATTTGACCACGAAAAATGGGGCTTGTAAAAACTTTAAAGAATCTTATCATAATTTTCGAACTTCAAGATCTCAGGGTGGAATTGACCCCAGTATATGGTACTGGTATCACCTCAAAGACCATCTTTCTCTCTTTCGATTGATATGTAAATCAAACATTCTTAATCACTTCCTGCTGCGATATCGAGAGTCAGAGTCGCTTTAAAGCAAGCCAAAAGACCCACGTATTTCCGCCTTTCCCCAATGTGTAGTCAACATAGTTATTTTTAGAGGAATAAATTTTCTTCCGTTTCAAATTCCGGTGGTGCTCTCACGCTTCATTATAAAAATACCGGAGAAACAAAGTCCTAGTTATAAAGTTCCTCACAGCAACTTCGATTTGCACAAGAACATATGTAATTAATATTGAATCAGACCTAATATTGAAAAGTAAAATACGTATGATTATTTTGTCATTCAAGCGTACATAGGTAATAGGGGCAATAAATAAGTGAAAAAATGTCAAGTATTTACGCAGTCTGTTCATTCATTCAGTCGACGAAAAGAAGTCATAATAAGTTAAGCAGTAAAAGCTTATATGCAATTTCTCACATTAATACGATTATTTAACAGCTCGAAGTGAACATGTTTGTATCTGATGTTTGACTAGTAGTAAACGTCACTATTTAACCCCTGGCGCACTAGAAATTCATTGTAAACTTCACTTACTTCATGGCAGTACAGCCAGGAGAAGAAACTCGTGCTTTTAATGATGTCCTCTTACCCCTTTTCTTTTACAAGCCCTTTTTGTTTGTTTGTTTTGCTTTGCTTTACTCCCTTTGTATCTAGCATGCACCCTCAGTGCTCTGGATTTGCCTCACAGTTAACTTCGAAATAAATATTTTCTGCGAATGAAAGGTAGGTCCTGCGGACGAAAAAATGCAAAAAAAGTCCACAGGGAATATTTATGCCGTTAACTTCATCATTATTCACGATAGCAGATGTACCAATGAGAAATGGGATTTACATGCCAATGGGAACCATATGTTTATAATCGTTTGACTGAATGTTAAATTTCAGTATTTAAATATTTTCATACATTATACATTAAGTGTATCCAATCCACATAATTTTTATTTTATTTCAATATTTTTTACAACTTTGAAATACAACCTTAGTTTTAATACCTTTTAAATTCCCCTTATTTTATTTTTTCCCTTCCGCTACAATACAATGAAGTACTTTTGCAAGATTACACCCATTCAAACACGCCCTCCTATCGGGTCCCTCCCATCTGCAAAATTCCCTGCAGTTTTTGTCACAGAATTCATCCCCTCTTTGGGCAAGCGTGGTCTCCACATAATCTACAGTGGAATTAGTGTAATCAACATTTGTTTTCAAGCAATTCTCTAAATTTTTAAACGTCAATTTTATTTATTCTTACATGTCGCAACGATTGCGGATAGCAAAACCAAGATTGTGATAACTTTCCATGAAGTCATTTTGGAAAATCGAATACCTTAAGCCTTGAAGTGTGTTGAAACTTTTTGAAAATATACATCTACTCTACTCCTTTAAATTCAACGGGATGGTAACTCAGGGAAAAAAATCTTCGTGCTTATATAAGCCATGATTTTTTCGTCTTGCCACAATTTAAGAGGATGAAATTGCTACCTAAATTAATTTGTTCTCGTTTAGCTCGAAACAGCGAATGGAAGCCGCAGTAACAAACAGGAAACTTTGTGGCTAAAATATTTAGGTGCAATGCTCAAACATGTTAAATGCTGTTAAAGTCTCAAGTCTGAATTATTATAAAGAATTATCCCAAATCCAGGAGTACCCAAAAGCGATAAAAGGATTTGCAGAAAAACATTACCCCAATTAATTTCTCCCTTCCTTTCCTGTCAAGGATGTGTGTACCAATTGTAAGTTGTTGTTTGTGAAGAAACAGGAAACCGACAGAACATTGATCTTTGAAAACTTTCCATCGACATTTTAAATAGGACATGTATTATTTTATATGCATAGATGTATATATCTACCACGCGTATCTACTATACACAATATGTGTAAAACAGCAAAATATTCCGCATGTATTTATCAATACATGATGTTGGCATACATTAAATGCATGAAGTGAGGATCATTCCCAGATAGTAATTTTAAAATCAAAAGAAGATGGCAGTCAACAGGACTTCAACTCATCGTAAAAGTCTTACATGATTTTTAGGGGTCATGCGATGATGATTTCTTCCGTCATCACAAAATAACAGCCCAGTTTTTCTGAAGGAAACTGTTCCCTTGATTGATTCGTTAATTATGAAATAAATAAAATTTTGCAACGGTAGTACAATACACTATTAGTGAAAGGAAGCAAAAGGAAAACAACAGAAAATGCGTAGGCTTCGGTCTAATGTTCCAAATTCATCACCCCAGGTTATGTAAGTTTAAGGATAGTCCCAGACTTGATATCTTATTGTTAAAAATATACGACCACAGAGCGTCCTTTTTTGTTGAGGATGCTCATATCGCCAATTTCTTGCTGAGAAAGCGGAAACCGACATAAACTTGATCTTTAAACACTTTTCGTTGACATTCTAACAAGCTTGAGCTTGAGGAGACCATATATACACTGTGCGCACTGCGTACACTATACATGTAGAAAATCAGTAATATTCTAAGTGCTATTAGGCTAATTGTCAAATTTGTTCTGAATACATTGTTGAATATTCCAAGTGAGAATTTTCGGCAGTTTATGATTTTAAAATAAAACGCGGAAAAATATAGATACGAATTTGATGGATTTTTTATGACTTTTTCATTGTGAAATAATAAACATCGATAAAATAGAAAGGAATTTGTTTCACCCTAACCCCGACAAATCGTTTTTATCCAGTACGAAATAACTGACAACTTCTAATCGTAAGTTCAAATGAGTAATACAAATGCCATAATAATTCGACATCATTATTTCTCACGATCATCGCTATTTATTATTCAAGGTAGTAAAATTTGTTGGCAGAAATAATTCAACGTTCAAAAACTAAACTGCATTAACTTCTCTATTCTTGTTCTTAAGATTTGATAAGATAAGATTCATGTTCCCCTAACGTTCATCAGATTTCGGCTTATCTGAATCACTTAGCTTTTCTTCCTCTTCTGGAGGACACCATAGACCGGAATCAATGCACTGCTTCATATACTTACTCGCTTCTTCTTCAGGCATGTCAAGCAGTGTTTTTTGTAAAAGTGGGATATCCTCAAGCTTAAAACAAGTTTGCAGTGCCTGTTAATTCAAACCATGATCATAATGAGATACCAATATTAATAATCTGCGATAATGTATGCGTTATATTATTTAAGAATACCTTCGGAAGTGACTTCATAACCTCAAAAGGATCCAATCCTCCAGGACCAAGTCTCGCTAGTCTTTCTTTTTCTTCTGCTTTCTCCAGTTCTTTCGTTTTTTCTTCCGCTCGTCGTCGAATCCGTTGCCGGAACAGCTCCAACTCAGAATTAAATGTCTGTTTATACTCAGTTTCGTCACCATGAGCAATTTTACCGAAGAAAGGAGCCACACATGCCTAAGAACAAGAATATTGAAGACAAAATAAACACATTTGACACTGAAACAGTTCAAAACACTCAAATCTATTTATAAACTCACCCGAGGATCGAGATCCGACTGCTTTGCCAACTCCATTAGAAAGTTCATCGACACGCACTGGCAAGAAATGTAGTCCATCACGTCAAACTTTCCTTCTACGGCGAGTTTAATGCACCAAATCACCAAATAATTCGATGCATCCAGACAAACTAGATGATCATGTTTCTGGAGAAATGCCATGGAATCTTCGTGCTTTCTCAGCATTCCAAACTCCTTCAGTAATACTTCATTCTCGGATGAAAACTTCTTAAAGCGTTGAGCTTTCTCTTCATCAGTCAATGTATCCTCAAGCTTTTGAATCTTGGTGTTGATCACAGTCTTCGAAAATCCATCTTGACCTATCGTATCCACATTCCAGGGGGTCAGCTGGTAGTTCAAACATAAAAGTACGATGAAAATCACATGATTAAGATTCTCAGCATAAAAATATTGATATGATGACAAATTCAAAACAATATTATAATCTGTGATTACCTCTTCCTTCTTTTGATAAGCACTCTCCTTCTCAGCAAGTTGCTTAGCTTCGGCATTATACTCCTTTTCTAAAGCAGTTACATCTTTCCCTGAACTTCTCCCTAGGTCAAGATTCATCTTCCGCTTTTGAAGTTGCTCCTTTGTCTGAGAAATATTCATTTTCTCCAGTTGCATTTCAGCCATTTGCATAAGTCGATTTTCATGCCTCAACTTGAACAAAAATTCCTTGTCAACATTAGGATGAGTGTCGTCTTCATCATCGGATACCTGATAAGAGAAAATTGACAGTTTAATTGGAGGTGTGTTTTAGATAAAACACAATTTTCAATCTATCTTTGATCTTACAACTTATCTGATAAGTCATCAGATAACTTTAATTGCCAATTACATTACAAATGAATTACTTGACTTACGTCTATCTTATCCCATTCAGAATAATCAACCATTATTGATTATATATTTTAAATGAAAATCTCACAAAAACAAGAATAAATAGATAAGATGTGATCTATTGAACAAGGGAACAAGTTGAAGTTGGAAACTGACAGCTGACTAACTTCTACAACTGAAGAATTTGCAGCATACTGATATTACGATTTACTGATACTAGAATCTGCGTTGCGTATTTGCCATTTGCACACATTTTCATCGTCATCGTCACCACAAATTCACACAAGATTACGAACCACATGGATAGGCTTACGCTAAATACTGACCAAATTCCAACTCTCTCATCTATTCACCTGTTTTCTCTGTTTACATTTTTCATTTGTACATTTCATTCACGTCAGCAGGACCATACACACCACGCCCCTAACGCAAACGTGGGAAGGTGTCGCTGGCATCATGTCAAAAGGGTGTGAGTGAATAGACTGAAACCCAGCTAAAATTAATCACCCATACTACTCAACTAATTTTTGTACGTAGTGTGGAGTGTGGAATACCTATTATTCTCATTAAAAAATATGACCTCATCATGAATCATGTCATCATTTCATGTAAAAGTCATTAGTCAGCCTTCTTAACTTCCTACAAACTTAAGCGACAAGTCACATATATTATTTTTTGTCAAGCTTCAGTTTCATCATCATCATAAAACAGCTTCTTGTTGTACACAGCATTTTATGCATATGACTTATGACCATCATGACACGGAAGTAACTCGAGAGCAAAGATCAAAGGTAGGTGCTCCACCTTCACCTCAATCCCTGCAACTGTCCAGCACGTGAAAAATGATCATGCCATAAATAATACACGAGATACAAGTGTGGCGTGGTGGCTTTATGATGCATGGGTTTTCATAAGGACGAACTCGAATAAACCAACTCCATAGTCCATACTACGAATATTCACAATACACACAAATATTAGTCAACTAGTAGGCCAAAGCCGGGTGTTCGAGAATCATACTTACAAATAAAAAGTTTCGTTAACCACTCAATCCTGTTATCTCATTTCTAAAAGGTCTAGTGGTTGGAAAAAGATCAAAACTTCACGAATATAATAGTTTGTACCCCTAAAAATCCCGTTGTAATTGTAATATACCCTTCAGTATCAAAAAAATGTCTGCAAATGACGTGACGAACAAAACAGTAAAACACCTAGTCATCAAACCTTTTGGGACACGTGCATGGCATCATTGCATACACTGACCTTAGTATGATTATGACACTAGAAAAATATCATATCTATATCTTCATAAGCAGTAAGCAACTGCCTTAGATAAAGATGGTGCACAGGAAAGGTTGTCGAAGAATAGTAGCACACAGTCAAATCAAATATTGTCTGACGACGAAATGATGACACCTAGTCGTTATCGTATCATATCGCAACCCTCGCTCAAGCCCTACCAAAAATATCCTCAACGAAGTGTAGCTTTGGAATACACACACAACACACACACCCATGGACACGGATATTATAAAATTGTATGATTTGTATGATGATACTCATTAGTTTTGCTTTATGCATCAATCAATTGTTCATAGAATGGAATACAAGCGTTCATCAAATATTTTTTTCTCTCGTTCATATTCACAAGGGGATCCACTGATTTTATGCCATTTGGAAGCGGAGCCGAAGCCGTAACATTTTTTGACTAGCTTGCATATCTGAGAAACGAGCTCACATATGCAACTACCCACCAATATGACCATATTATCAGAGACCGCACACGTATTATACCACATTTCTCTCCCCAGCAGTTGCTTCCACCACGCCACTTTTATATATATACCTATATACTTGATATCATCGGCACACAACCAAATTGGAAAGAAACTACACACACGGAAAGTTGGGGACTCTCAGAGCCCAGGAAATAGACGGAATGAATACTGCAGATAAAAAAAACAGAAATTTTTATACATAAGAGGACTGGGATTATTATCATAGCCAATCTTCCTACCTGAGAAAAGGTCGACATATAGGTAGAACTAGAAAGGTAAAAATTTTCCATACGGAATGATAACCTTTTTTCTGCAGTCCATATAGTCGCCATTGTAACAGTAACGAGGAACGTCAGCACAGACTGTACAAGATACATTTTCCTTGTCGAATATTTTTCGAGATAAATTCAATCAAAATTCAATAAAAGTTTTGATTTTAAATTGCTGTCACTGTGGACTGTATACTGAAAACTGAAATTTTGAAAGTTAAAGACCCCGCCCACCGACAACCGAGTGAAAATAGATAGTTGAGTTTTAACATATTCAACGAAAAAAAGGTTAACAATATGGGGGATATACACAACAATGGGGAACCAAGACATCCTCCTTCCATTCGAATTCGAATAAGGGACAATGAATCCAAGCAGTTTGAACAAGGAGAAAGAAGTAACAATAGTAATGGACATATTGGAAATACATTTTTTCGAAGTCAGCCTTCATTGTTAAGAGGCATAAAGGCAGAGTGGCTTGGAGATGTTCCTCCACCTCCAAGAGAAAGGCTTACTCCATCTTCAAAGGGTGTTGCGGAGATCATCACATTAGCATCATCAGATGAGGAGGATGCGTTGGAAGGGGAAAATGACATTATTCTTCCGGATTGCAATATTAGTGTGAAGCTGGAGAATGGCAGAGGGGAACATTTTAGGCGTGAAGATGGGGATGACTTTGAAGGAAAGAGGAAAAGTTTAAGAAAGAAATTACCTCCGAAAAAGTTTGCAACGAGTTACACCTCCCCGTTTGACTGTAATGGAGGAAAAAAGAGTTCAATGTTTACTGCAGACATTAGGCGAAATATAGGTGAGCATTTTATCTCGGCATGTTTTCTTTTAAATGTTACTACAATAGTAAAAACAACATTTTTAATTTACAAGATTGCATAAATTTTAGGTGAGCTACAAAATATCTGCCAGTATTGTGGTAGAAAATTGACAACAATGAAAGCCCTCGCAGAGCACATTCAAAAGCAACACTTGACCCCAAAAGGAATTTCCTTGTATCAATGCCAAACTTGTGGAAAGAAGTTAAAGTCAGAACACGGTCTCAAGACGCATCGGTTAATTCACAGTGACAATCGACATTTTAGTTGTGAACTTTGCAAAACAAAGTACAAAAGCCAATTTTATCTTGACAGACATTACAAATCTAAAGGCCACCTGAGTGTGGAATCTGTGAAGAAATTTATTCATAGACCACTCTCCCAAGGATCCACTGGAACTGGAGGGGATGATGACGAAAGCTGGTCTCCATCACCACCACCATTGTCCCCAGAAACACCAGAGATGGGCACTCAACCAAAAACAAAACCAACGGCAGCCAACTCTCGATCGGTAGCTTTAACAGAGACATCGACATCTGCAACTGCATCAGAACAACAGCCACCTGTCTCTACTGCTTCAACTATAACTCAAAATTCGACTTCCTCTCAACCCCAGCAACCTCAGGTTATGGATATGACGAACAATTCAAATGGAGTAATTGGCTCAATGATGCATCCTATGCAATCTGTAGCAAACCCTGTACTATTTTATGGTTACATGATGCCATCAAATGGAGCTCCAATGCCTGGAAATGCCTACCCCTCAGCTATCCAACCAACTTCATATTTTCCTTCACAATCTAACGGAGGTTCTTATCTTTCATATTCCGGGGTGCCTGGTTATATGCCTACTACCACACCCATGCAGCAAATGAATTTTCAATCGAATCCATCTCAAACATTTAACGGACAAACTCAGAAAAGTTCCATGCTCACTTGTTTCGAGTGTCAAGCTCTGTTCAGCGTAGATTCCCATTTACGCAAACACATTAAAGAGTCACATCCCAACAAATACTGGAAATGTCCTAAATGCTCTGAGGTCATGTTATCTCCTACAGAATTTGAACAGCATTTTGGTCAATGCAGCAAGTGAAGTGGATAATGGTCTCTAAATGCCTGCCAACATGTACTTAATAACAAGAATATAAATGTTCAAGGTAGGTTAGTTAATGTTAGATTTAAATATCTTTTCATTTGTAAGCTTAACATTCTTTTCACAAGTTGAGAAATAAATTTGACATTAAATAGATATCTTATGTCTCATAATGTATTAATGCAATTAAAAAACCTCTCTCGTCTTATCACATTTCATTTCATTCCTATAAATCCCTCTCAACTCAAATACGCATACCCTGGATAAATATTCTACTTGATATCCTGATCCTGACGTGTCTCTTTCTCATTGCATCTCAGCTTGCCACAAAACCACTCAAACTTTGGACGGTTTTCTCTGACGCATTTGAGAACTAAATGTAATTACCCCAACCATGTTACACATGTTATGACATGACACTCATGTAGAAAATTATCTCTGGTACTTTCTGCCTTCGTGATTCAGCCCTCATTAAATTTTTATGCTGACCACAATCCTAATCAATCATTTTATTTTACTCATGCCCATCCCCATGTCAGCGTCAGTTTGATCGTTACATGTTTGCATGAGTCTTGTGTAATAACAATCATTTTTTGTTGTTTTCGATTCTACGCTGCATGTAATATTGAAAGAGTTTGACTTTACGTGTCCTGATAATGTCCACTCAAAGTTTTTTATATAATGCGAGTTGCGCTCGAAGGAGCTACATTTTCAAGCTCATTCACTGCAATTTGTACTAACTGTACAATTCCACTTGTAAAAAATACTGCATTTCCGTACAATACTGAATATCAACCCAACCCAAAATATATTTTCTGCAGCTTTTGTGCCCACATCATCGATCCATATACTAATTTCGCATTTGCTTTGAGTGTGAGCGAGCGAGCAAGCCACTAAACTCAGACAAGAGAAAATGCAGAGATTAATTCTTTGTTGGCTTCGTTGCAACTTTTTTAAGCTTGACTACTCGAGGTCACGCAAACAAAGACCTCAATTCACGAGATCTCCTTTCTGCGCAAAATTGTGCAGTGTTGACGTTTATTAGACACATGAAATGATTAATACAGTTTGCACTTGTTTGTTCCTCCAAATGTTTTCTGACGTTGCGTAAGTGATGGCTAATGATGATGAGATGTGAAGGATTTGCGAAGTTGCATAATATGAGAATGAGAATGTGAATATGGATTTGACTGTTTGACCTAACTATCATGCAAATATTTAATATAAACTTTATAACAAAATGTTTCGCATTAAATTATAATTTCATTGAAAGGAGAATATTATACTTGCGTTTTAGTCACGGGCCAAACATTTTTTTATCGATTCTTTTCACAAAACTGTTTCTCTTTGGTTGACTTCCCTCGGAATGATAACACTTGACATGTTTGTTCAAATACTTTTCTGCTGTAAAAGAAATCCCTTCACACTGGTTGCACTTGAAGGGCCTAATGTTCAAATGTAAATTCATATGTATATCTAGCTGAATTTTCTTTGAGAACTTTTTCGTGCACATTGTACAAGAGATGGTTAGCTCATGGCATTTCTTGTGAGCTTTTAACTGATTAAAAGAACAAAATCCTTGGTTGCACTCTGCACAAATATACTTTTTTCAGAAGCTTGCAATCTGTGATATCTTATATGAGATTGAAGCCAATATACTTCAGCACCACATTCGGGACAAAGTTCTTTTCTTGTTTCACAGGCGGAGGATGAACGTTTGATTTGTGTCTTTCGAGATAACTTTCTCCTGGAAAACTTTTCCCACAAAGGTCACAATGATATTTTTTCCTGTATCGCGAGGATTCTTTTCCCCGCGAGAGATAGCTTCGAGTTTGTCTTGTTCACTGTAGTGAGTCCATTTGTGACGTTGGGTGGTTTTAAAAGATATGGATTTGCCGCAGATTTGACATTCCTTCTTGTAATTGGGGTGAGGGACTCCTTTGTGATAGTGAAGGATGTGGTATTTGAGTATGTGTATGGTGGCATACTGCTTCCCACATTCTTTGCAAGTTGTCCGGTCCGTATGCTTACTTGTTATGTGGTGGAGAATGGCACCATTCGCATTACAAACGGAATCATTACAAAGGCGACATTTGTACCGGTTATCGTCTACCTTGTCAAGAGTTACATGACCTAAAGTGCAAGTGCCAGTGACTTCGTCGAACTTGAGTTTTCCCCTCCGACCCTTGCGCAAATCTTGTTCATCGCAGCGTCATCACTAAGATCTTCACTCATCGCTCTATTAATCAGGATGAGTGTGCATGGTAGTGTCTGGAGAAATGTCAGTAGCTGGAGGTGTAGAGATTGTAGTAGAAGTTGTACTGTTTTTTAGTATTATAGGTTTTTTTCTTTAGAAGGATCCCCGTCTTCATCGTTTTCGTCGTTAGTTCTCTTTCCTCTTTTTCTTGACTTAACAGGGGAAATATTAGTGGATTTTTTTTCTTCGTCAGAAAACTAAAAAAGCGAAGTTTGCATGACTACAATAATTTTTTTTTCGACTGGTTTTATATTCGCTTGCCATATAGTCGTCTCATAAATAATGTTTCTCAACGAAAAATCCTTGCTAACCCAGCCGAAAGCAGTCAAGTCAAACCATATTTTTATGCACCAGGTCACCAGACAAACCATTCACAAGAGACGAGCATTTTTAACCAAAAAAATAATTAAATTCCCCATGGAATGGGCTGGTGATAAATTTTCATATTTTTAGCAGATTTCGTATCTCTAAAAATATTCAGAGTGATGTAGTGCCCAGTGTAATTCGGTAATTGAGGTTTAATAATACAGGAGATACTTTTGGTCTAATGATTTTATTCATATTAATAACATAAGTAATTAGTGCACATACGTTTTTTCATCACCATTCAAGGTTCAACTGCCAATCTGAATCTACTCTGGGTTTAATTTTCAATAAAAAATATCGAACTCGTACTTATACACCAAACGAAATCAGAACAATAAATGCGCAAAGAGTCATTCTTTGTGTTTATTCAGCATTGTAATTAACACAACACATAAAACTACTTGGGAAATACTTATCACTACCTAAAATCTCTTCATATAACTTTTCCTTTTAGGTTGACTCTTCTCCTCGTGAAAACAGCGATTATGCTTCTTCAAATAAATCATATCCGTGAAAGCCACATCCTTACAAATATCACACTTGAATGGTCTAATGTTAAAATGAAAATTCATATGACGCTCCAGCTGCTTTTCTTTTGAAAACTTTTTCGGACACAAGGTGCACTGATGAGTTAAATTGTGGGATACCTTGTGCATAGATAATCTGGAAAAAGTGGGGAACGCTTTATTGCAAATCGAGCAAATGAACTTCCTCCCTTCAGTAAAACGATCACCATGAACTAATTTTAAATGCGCCTTTAGCTGTAGAACAGATTTACCGCAGTCTGGACACAATTCCCTTTTCCTGTTTTCGGGAGCAGTATGATTTGCCATTTTGTGACTAGATAGTTGATAATCTAGTTTAAACTTTTCCCCACACACATCACACTGAATTTTTTTCTCAAAATTTGATGGAACCCTTTCTCCCCTAGCAATCGCGTCCTTTTTATCCTGCTCGCTGTAATGAGTCCAACGATGAGTTAAATATTTCCATACTATTTTTCCACAAATGTCACATTTCTTCTTTTTCTGAACTCGAATCCCTCTATGAATCCTTTTCATGTGTGCTCTGAGTTGACCAATTAGTTTGAACTTTTGCCCACATTCTTTGCAAGTTGTAAGTTGAGTGTGTTCACGAAACACGTGAAAGCGGATATCCGTCCTGAGAAGATTTTCCTTGCAGATTTGACACTGGTATTGGCTATCGTCTATTTTATCAAATGTTACCTTGAAGAAGGATAAGGCTCCTGTGTTTTTGTTAGTTTGAAGCCTGTTCACAATCCCACTATATTCTTCCTTAATTGCGTCTTCATCACTGTTGCCTTCGTCACTGTTATTATCAGCGTCTGTTTCAACAACATATGTTGGATCTTTTTTATCCTCATGTTCGGTAGAGATGCTAGTAGTTGTTTTAGGTCCTTTGCGCTTTTGAAACTTCACAGATTTACGTTTGATTCCGTCATCTTTTACAGAAGAGCAGCCTTTGTCTTTTGATTTTTTGGATCTTTTTGTGGATGGACTAGGTTTGGTTTTCGATTTTTCATTGGGTTTTGCACGCTTTTTAACTGGTTCCCAGTCCAATTCACTGCATTCTGAAGGGGATGAACAGGCAATCTGTTCTTCTATTGAGGGGATATAAATTTCCCCATCCTCGTCTGTTGCTTCACTTGCAGATTGTTCTATTTTAGTATTAACTTCTTCCTTGCAACGTTCAGCAGCTGCCTTATCTCCTGTTGATAACTAGAAATTCAAAATTCAATTACCATTTATTCTAATCAATTAATTAATTAATAATAAAAATACCAAAACAAACGGATCCCCCTCGTTGAAATCCGTGTAATTAACTTTTGGCTTGTTCACATTCCGAACTGACTTTCGAGAGGATTCTTCATCCTGTTTTCTTTTTCCTTTAGATTTCTTTTCGACTGCCTTTTGCTTACTATGCGCTATAATTATTACAACATAAAATACACGAGTAATTAGTATTTTAAATAAGTTGTGTATTACCACATTTAAAATATTTTATTGGGATATAAATATCATCAAAAAGATACCTGTCTTTTGCCCCAAAATACGATTCCGAACTTGACGCTGCCACCCATCCTCCTGATAGAGGAGTTTTGACTGTAAAAAACTTTCGGAAAATTCCACCTTCCCTTTCAATTCCTTCTTCCCTTCTTGTAGTGCCCTTTCCACTTCCTCCAACTGCTTCTGCAGTTGTTTTAACTGTCCAATTTGGAGGTAGCAGGCGACACAAAACTGAACTTGTTTTTTATCAAAATTCCACGTCTGATTGACTTCAAATAGCTTCAAAAAGGATTGCAGCATATCTACCGGATACTGGAGGTCACTTAGTTGAGATTCATTTTCCTCTGAAGGTTCCATTTTCACTACAAAATCTCCACAAACTAAACAATACGCAGGGGTCTCCATGTATCCCTTTTCATTATCAGTTTTCTCGGCCACTGAATCTTGAACAGTCTCCATAGTTAAATTTATCAAATTTACATTTAAAGTTAATTTTAGTTTTGAAACAGGAACAATAAAATTCTGAATTACATCATTAAAATATATTTTTTTTAATTATTTTTGTTGATTTGTCGGGTTTGTAAATATTAAAGAGGTAGGTAAACTGATTAGAGAATTTCAATGTTGCGCTTGCTGTGGGGGTAATGGGAAGCAAAATGTCACATACATAGATCTTTTGTAAGAAACTTAGCTTTGGTAGAGGATTAGAGGATGAACAAAGAGAGAAATTGCTAAACTTGATAAAATGCAATTTAAAATGAAACTCTTCTGACAAGTAAGCCTAGGCCCATATGCATTTTTTTCAAATCCCTTTTCTTCCACATAAATTATTCAACCAATGTTTTTATTTTTTATCTCATTCAAAGTCCAATTAAAATCGTAAATTTCTGCTCAAAGCAGGAAATGAGTTATCGATGATGGATTTTTTGTAAATTGGTCAAACTCATATTTCATTCATGAACCTGCTTTTGCTCTGAACTGAACTGTGAACTGGCGAGAACTTTTTGACTTGTTTTTATCATAAATCATATATGCTTATCGCAATTACTATCATATCCCTCTACACCTTATATTAGTGAAACGCAGAGGCTTTTTTATTTATTGTGAAGGAGAGGAAACTAGAAAAATACATATGTTTAGATATCCATTGTATACAGACCTGGCATCAATGAAAAAGTATTTTGAGCCCGGGTTTGTGGTAGCCTGTTGGATTCATGAATATTCACGGGAGGTTGGAACCACGATACCGACTGATTAGAAGTTGGAGCTCACGATAAGCCAAAATATGATTTTTTGCTTCAGCGCTCAACCTTCTGAATTCAGAAATGGCGACAAGTTTTCTATAAAAATTAATAATATAAAAATTAATTCCCGAGTTGGATGGAAAAGTGGGGAAAATGTTACCTTTCATATTCCGAGAGAAAAATGGAAAAGCATCTTCCCTGCAGCATTATCTGCATTCCCAACCCGAACGCTGATCCAGTCGTGATGAAGCTCCAGTTGAAGGCAAAAACGCTCATCATCAAAATTTTGTTCTTGATCTCTACAAATGACCATTGGGGTGGGACCATTTTTAAAAGATCAGTTTCTGAACAGTTATCAGTGCTGAAAGTTATTTATTTTAACTTTATTTTATGAGCTAGTGAATAAAAATAGTACAAAGTACCTGAAGCAGGAGACACACAATTTGCATATTATGCAAATGGATATCTCAGACTTAGCAAAATCAGTTCTACGTGGAGCTAACCATTGCAATGTGATAGTGGTTGACTACAACATAATCCCACCAAATTGCTTTCAAGTGATACCCACCGATCTACCCGCTGAGTACATGGAGCTGATCGAGCTAGCTGATGACACTAGTTGTGACTTCAAATATACTTTGGAGGGCCTAACATGTAACCTATGTGGTGATCCTATTAAATATCGTGAAGCTGAAGAAGCTGTCGCCTTTTTTGAAGATACACTCTACACCATCATATTCAAGGCAACTGTAGACGATTTCCTGATGGAAAAGTTGACGAAGGAAGATGAAAAGGACGGATTTCTGAGGTGCTGTCATTGCTTCAATACATACCACCACCGTCCCTGCGTTTTCACTCAATCCAGCCTCACCTACCTTAACCATAAAAGGAAAAAATCGTGGAGCTGTCCTTTGTGCACATCAGAGTTTCAAC
>JAHZNA010004474.1:0-16559 GCA_027743935.1 Sinodicranocentrus sp. ZH6 | reverse complement strand
GCAACTTTTTATGGTTTGGATTCATGTAAATCTGAAAATGTAATTAAGAAAAGTTATCCTTAATCTTCTATGAAAACACAATGATTCAGTTAATACATACTTGTGTACGCATCAACGCAGTTGGGATTTGGAAATGATGATATTTGTACATAATGCCACCAGTGTACTAGCACTGTTCAAATCTCCAAGAACCGTCCTGGTGTATTTAAATGAATTTTGAGAATAAATTAACTTTGAAGTTAGAGCTTAAATAAGATAAGGAAAACAATGACTTTGATACTTTAATGATGCTTATCAGTTTTTGCAAGTGCGAACACATATGTACATTTGACTGAGGAAAATGAGCGTTTCATCAATTAGGGCTTCAAAGAAATGACGGAAATGCGCTCTACCACATCGATAACAAAAACCACTCATTAGTAAACAAACAGAAAGCAATAATACAGATTGGATAGAGAAAATTCATGGTTTTCTGCCACACACCACACATGTGAAAATCTTATCGTGCCAAATGAAAATCAATCCTTACATATTCCCCTGATACCTTTAATTTTCTCCTGTCAAGCCTCGTGCACATTGTGTTCGACTTACCTATTCCAAATCTCCAAAAAAGGGTTATGGATGTGTACATATGCAAAGATGAAAACTAGTAAATATTTACTTCGTGTCACGTATTGTGTACCTTTAGGGCTTAATAATGCTGTAAAAGAATACCTTACCTTCTTTAAAATAGATAGTAAATCAGTGATATTCTTATAATCATAAAAATGTTCAGTCCGTATGTGAACTCAAATACTCACGGAATGCACGAAGCACTGTGTTAAAAATAGGCAATGAGTCTACCGAAAAACTAGTAATTCACAACAATGCACTAAACAGGATAATAATGAATGATGATGATGGAGAAGGTGGGGCAAGTGAGAAAATCGTGCGAAGAGGATTTAAATTCACGGTAGATCCAAACCTAAGATAATTTATGCCTACAAATCTTCAAAACATTATTTTACATATGTGCTACAATCCCGAAAGGAGCACGTGAGCCGATGATATTTTTATGCGGACATCATGCATGAAAATTTGCCATATCTGCTTCCCCGTCTTCAATACAAAAGGCTACGCAGTACATCACAACTTGTTAATAATCTCGTAACGCTCATATGAATATTTGCCGTGCTTGTTACCTCCGATTCTGACAAGAGTGAATGAATGCAAATGTACACCAGGGAGGTGCAGCGTAACGGGATTTTAGCGTAGATAGACACATCCCGATACGCGACAGTACGGCTCTTTTTTTTGTGTTCCGCTTATTATTCTACAACTATTTTCGCTCAACTTATCACAAAGTTTCATTTTAATAATCGAATCAAACTAGATCACATATCACACACTGGGATATATTTAGACACAAGTATGCCGATCATGTACGCAAACGTAGTGTGGGCACTCACATGTCTTCACATAACACCTGTGCACTTTTTCCTCCGCAATGTTTCCACGGTATATCAAAAGTACAAACCACATTATTGCTCTGCCCGATAAAATCTGAGCAAAGTGTTCGACAACCCGAGTCAATAATGAGGCAAGGAAAAAAGTTGCAGCTAGTAACTGCAAACATGAATGTTGGTCGTACGAACAATGCACACTTTTCGATTTCAAGTAGCAAAAAGCCATGCGACAAAGTAAGCTTCGGGATTCTCCTGTAGATGAATACTCATACATCACCCAATTAAATCAGACACAATCAGATCATCATAAAGCAGGCATAGGTAGTAACATCCTTTTTCTAAGTAAGCCAGATTGCGGATGTAGCTAACAGCAAACGGACGGAAGGCAAAAAAAACATACAACGCAAACATCCATTTCATCCCAATAAACAATATTGTTCACAGCCACCCATTGTGCTACTTGAACTACATGAGTGGATCTGAGCTGAAATGGCAATAATTTCTGTCAAAAGTTGGATTGTTTATGGGCTTTATGAAATGTTTCCTGTCTCTTCTTTCCCAGATTTTTGAGATTTGGTAGAAAAAAAGTGCAGTTGTTTGTGATACTGAATAAGCCACTTGGTTGTTTTTTATGATAGCGATTCTGCTCTTGTAAGTTGCAAAAGATTACTTGTTTCTCGGTTGGTGTTAATGTTGCAGTTAGGTGACGTATGATACTTCGTTATTAGCAGGTTATTTGCCTTTCTTATTAAATCTGCATTTCACATCTAAGCCTCAGTCATAGTAGGGCATATTGTTCGTCAGATACTCCGAAATATCTACCTTTTTACTCATAAAAAATTCCCATGTACGACCTACCGCCAGATGAACATTATACATGTAAAAGTTTGAACACTACCTGAGGACAAAATGTACACAAGGATACAAACACGTACGCAAGGAATGAACGGTAAAGCACAAAAGAGAACATTTGCAGAAGCAAATAATAGCCAGCAGCCTTGAAAAAAAGAGAATCGCTGCAGTTATCAGTTAACATTATGAAACCTTCCCAGAGCACAAAATCAAGGTGCAGAAACTCCTCTTTTCTAGAGTGTCACGAGTTTTTGAAGAGTCGTGAGAATGCAATGGGGATTTCACTACGTTAAACCTTTTAAGGTTCCATTAGAAAATAACCAAATTTGAGACGATCCTGTTGATGTCTGTCGGTATCTTACAAGATACAAGAAAAACACCAGCTATTATTATAAACCTTTGTGGTTTCGAAACTGCATTCCTTTTGGATATTTTAAAACTGTGGCGTCCCAAACACAAACTCGACAATTTATGAGGATCCCTTGTATTGTTTGCGGATTTGGTTCTTTTCTCTAATTCAATTCTTCGACGATTTTTTTCAATGACAACAATAATTGCCTTTTTGTATAATTCCCAGCGGAATATTTTGCTCATAGAACCAAAAAGGTGTCATGAACTAATTATTTCCTGCCTGTATCATTATACCTGGGATTGTTATTGTCATTTTCATTCCATGCGTGATAACATATAACTTCTTCAATTAGAGCATCTATTCCAGTTTAACAATGCATACAAGATTGTATACTACTCCATTGTAATTTGTTCCTCGAATGGTTAAGCGACAGTGATCCTGAATTGTAATCAAGTTCATGATAATCTTTTTGTTCTTATTTAAACGTTGTTGAAGGGATAAAAGAGGAGGAATTGTATGGTATTTGATATTCACTACAACCGTGAATTTTGCAATTTTACGGAAAATGCCGATCTGAGTGATGGATGGATTTCATCCGAGTAGCATTTTTCCCCTACTGTTGTATCAATCATTAGAGGAGCACATTAAAACGGAAATATGTTAGAGAACAACTAGATGAGTTGTGATTATGCACAGTATTCACAGACCAGTAACCATATAACTGTGCGATCTATCCACTGCGGAACGTGACAGGGATGACGCAGCTAAGGTAAAATAAACTGCCGATGATGGTGCACTTGTTGAACATCATCTTATGTCTTGTAAAAATTTGAATTCATCTTTCTCGTACTTGCATACATATTATTTTAATGACTATGTTGAATGCAGGCTTATGCACTAGTCGAAGTGAATGGCGTGTACTACATTAATCTTCCCATGAATACAAAGACTCATGACAGAATGGGATCTACAAGAGCGACACTGTCGTTGTGATATATATTCACGTCAATTCAACTCTGCTCCTGTCAATTGTCACGGAGGATTATTTGTTAAGAATACAAGAGTTCCTCATGATTGGGTTGCGAGTGGTGGTGCGAAAATGCAGGTTTGTTGTCCCCCATTCCTTATAGAAATCACAAAGCGTGCTCGGATCCGTCTGAACAGCGTTGTCATTTTGTGGGAAGAAGTAAATCATCATAATGCATGAGCTAAAAAATCGTATGCAGATTTTGAATCGCATTATCTTCGACACACATTCATAAGAAGAGTCATAATTTTTGTGATATGGTGGTAAAATGGCTTTTTAGATTTGAGTTTAATGTACAGCTTGTTTTGATTTAACCATAAGAAATCATTGATGCAGTCACCTTTACCCCTTTTGAGATGACCATAATGTGGTAGTGTAACAAAAACACATTTTCTTCTAGCCTCTTACCTATTTACACCTACAATTAGGAAACACGTCTAGACTTGCTACACGATCTTATGAGCTAATGTCTTCGTATGTGGGACTTTTTTCTACCGCGTTTTGCATATTATTAAAAATGAATCTTAGTAATGACTTGACCTTCAGTTTATCTTAATAATTTGATTGAAAACGACATCCTATCAAGTTAAAAAACACTTTTAAGAAACATAATATTATATTAAAGTAGGGGTTATTGTAATATTTCTCCGCTGGTGTCGTGTAACATGTTGTGGTATGTGAACTGTAAACTTCTAGATGCCCTTTGCATTTTTAAGAAAATAACAAAGTAAATTATACAGCAGCTTGTTTGGTAGTTTTGTGGTGATAAAAACTATCTTACATCATTATATACCTGTATGTAACATTTTTTATGCGTTAAAAAACCTTGAGCTTCAAATTGTCCGTCACGGTTTATGAGTGCAAGATGCTAACGTGTTTTCATATACTCCATTCCAACGGGCTTTTTTACATGCTAGATGCAAATATAAAAGTTTTATTATGCAAAATTAGCTGATGTAAGTCAAATGCATTGCTGTATTAGAAAAGTAGTAGTTAATTTTGCTTTGATTGGATGATTCTATTTTTCTACTACTGATACACAATTTATAATGTGTACAAATCTTTTGAAAATTCCAGAATAAGTTCGCCCTTCGGTTGGATCCTCAAGGATACCTCAACTACCTAAATTTGCCTTCAGAGATTCAAGAAATGAAATCAAAAAATGTTGTAGCTGATGATCATTGGCACTCTGTGACTTTCAGCGGAAATCAAGTTTTCCTCGACGATCCAACTCTATCTGAACCTATTGAATGGGATAACAACACAGACCTTGAAGCAAATTCAAAGCTCAACTTTTTTGACGGCTTTGTAGGCTGCATTCGATTGGATGTTCCTGATAATAGCTCATCATCAGCCACTTCAGATGCTTCGCAAACTCCAAGCTCCAATTTGCAAGATGAGCATTTTGCTCTCTACAAATTATTTGACCACAAAGAACTTCAAAAGTATCAACCTTGCAATGATCTCCAGTATGATTTGGAATTCCAGTGCTTCCAACCTGATAGCTTTGTTTTGTGTAGTAAATGTGAAAACAATGCAAAATGTCATTTCACCGATGGAAATAATGAGTGTGTTTGCGAGTCTGACAGTGACAGTGTTCGTTACTATTCTCCTTTTTGTAGTACCATCCCGAACAACCCGCTCAGCACTTTGTCAGATGTTGCTCCAGAAACTCGGGAACTGCATGTGGACTCTGGGGAATCAAGTGAGCCTGCCCAAGCCTCCACGTCTTCCCGAACATCCTTGTTTGCTCAGTCTTCTTCATTTATGTCCTCTACCACAGAACATTTTGCTGCTCCATCGTCTATTGAACAAAACAGGTTGCCCGCTGAGGGAGCTGAGTGCCCTTGTTTACACGGTGGCATGTGTATCGCAACCCCTGAGAATTCGACCAAGATCTGCAATTGTACTGACACAGGCTATAGAGGTCGCACATGCAACAACGATGTTTGTGATGAAAACCCTGGAGTTTGCAAAAACGGAAAGTGTTTTGATGACCCTTCAAAGGAAACCGGATACGAGTGTTATTGCAAGCCTGGATTTTCCGGAGCAGACTGTAGCCATAATTTTAATGAATGCTTGTCCTCTCCTTGTAGGAATAATGGAACATGTAATGATCGCATTAACGATTACGAATGCACATGTGTGGCTGGTTATAACGGCAAAAACTGTGAAACTGAAATAAATGAGTGTGAACCAAACCCCTGTGAACATGGCAGCGCCTGTAATGATCTCCTCGCGGACTATAATTGTACATGTACTGATGGTTATGCGGGGAAGAACTGTGAAACGGATATTAATGAGTGCGAAGCCATCCCTTGTCTGAATAATGGAACATGTGTGGACAAAATTGCTGCCTTCGAATGTATTTGTGGTGGCACTGGTTTTTGAGAAGTCTCATCCAGAAAATTATGGCACGCCATCCATTTCGGTTAGTTAGAGATTTTCAGAACATAAACATGTCAATAATCTCAATAATGGTAGCATTTAATCTAATGTCACTTCATTTTGCAGGAATTATCGGATAAACATTTTGACTTTTCGACCGCAGAGGGATATCTATGTGTTTGTGATGCAGGCTTTAACGGGGATAACTGTGAGAATAATATTGATGAATGTGAAAGGGAAAACCCGTGTTGGGGGCATGGAAAGTGTACTGACTGGATAAACTACTATAACTGCACTTGCGACAAGGGATTTACAGGTAAAATTTACTGCCTTGAGATTTTAATCTAGTTTCAAATCAATTTGACTTAATGTGATCCGTCTGTTTTCAGGTGAATATTGCGAAACAGATATCGATGAATGTGTGCCAAATCCTTGTGAGCAAGCAAAAGAATGCCGAGATTTGCCAGGCGACTACTTTTGTGAATGTAATGATGGGTAAGTTTGCATATGCAAATGTAATGATGGGTAATGATGTCATATTCTTGTAGTTTTGAAAGACTTTTTTGTAACCTTGAAACTTCTTTGATAGATATGGCGGGAAGAATTGTACGGTTCCTTTAACGGCATGCATTAAGAATGTTTGCTTCAATGAAGGCACCTGTAAGCCAAATTATGACGAAGCCACTAACGTGCATTCCTTTACCTGCTCATGTAAACGAGGTTTTACTGGATCAACTTGTGAAACTCGAACCATCATGGGATTCAATGGATCAAGCATAGTTGAAATTGTCAAGAATGATAATGCCTATTCTAACAATAAATATTCTCTTAGCTTTGAATTCAGAACGACGCTACCCGATGTTGTTTTGGCTGTGGGACAGGGTACAACTTTCTTCTTTCTCGGAGTCATTGGTGGCAAATTGAATCTTCGATCTTCCCTAATTAATAGTTTGCAAGGGATGTCGGCAGGGACTAAATTGAGTAACGGAAACTGGCACAAAGTAGTTGTTTCTATTAACAGCAGCCATGTCATCCTTAGTGCTGTCAATGAGCAAGTTACCTTGCCTATTGCTGAAAGCGAAGATTTACCCCCGCAAACTACAGGATTCAATCTGACTTATCTTGGCAGCAATAGACCTCTGGGATTTCTCAGTCAACATGATGAAAACCCATTTGTGGGATGCTTGCAAGATGTTAAAATAAATGATGATAGGATTTTGCCCGTTGACGGACAAGAAAATGTTAATTTGACCAATATCGTACCGTCCTGTATTCGTAAGGAACAGTGTATACCTAGCCCTTGCCAGAATAAAGGTACTTGTACTGATCTCTGGCAAACTTATACTTGTGACTGCCCACGGCCACATTTGGGAGGAAAATGTGAATACTGTAAGTTATTTGGTTTAAACAGGAATATGAACAGTAGACAGCCGATAGTAAGCTCAAAACTAATACTACTCTTGTTTATTTTTCCCAAAGCATACATTGCCGCTACTTTTAACCACGAGGATTCTCCGAATTCCCTGGTCACTGTGGACATCCCACCGGAAAGATTTGCAGGGGTATTTAATATTTCCATGTTTGTCCGGACGAGAGACCCTCGTGGAACTATATTTCTACTGGGGGACAAGGAAGCTGGTTTGAATGGCTCGTATATTGAAGCCAGTGTTACAAAAAGCGGAAACTTGGCTGTGCAAGCGAAATGGACTGGACAAACGGACACATCAGACGATGCAAAGTCAGAGTTATACTCTGTTGACGGATTGATTGCGGATGGGAACACCCACACTCTTTCCGTACTAAGGGATAGAAGTTTTGTCGTCATTCATCTAGACTACTCAGAACATTTTAGAAAGTCACACACCAACAAAGACTTCAACCCTAATATAATGTATATCGGAGGCAAGCCAGCATCTTGGTCAGGACAAGACACATCAACGACTACTGCTGCGCAAGAAGGACACTCAGGGGAAACGTCTACATCACTTCCAGAATCTCCTATAGATAATAATACTGAGGGAACTGCTACTGAAACGGATGGAACTTCTGACGTTTTTGTTCCTGAGCAATTTAGGTTCAAGGGAACAATTCAAGATGTGCGACTCAACTTGAGCACGGGACCTTCTGAATCCGGGCCGTCTGTAGGTCCAAGGGCAAAACCCCAAAATGTGTATATTGTCGAATTTTTCAACCTCTCACAGGTATTAATCTCTAATTCAAAGATGTGTTGAAGTTATTTATAGGTAATTAAATAATTGTCTGAATGTCTGTAGGCATACCAGATGCGACATCCCTTGGGAAGAGTAACCTCACAAAAACTACTCGAAGGCACTGTTTCTGACAATCATTGTAGGAGCAATCCATGCTTAAATGGTGGTGTTTGTAAAACTACATTCAACGACTTCGCATGCGACTGTGCCCCTCAGTATGATGGAAAACAGTGTGGAGTGAGGTTACGGTGTGGAGATGTACATTGTCCAGTTAAGAGCAAATGCAACAACATTAACGCAACAGGATTTGAATGCGTAATTGACGCTGCTTTCGATGGGAAGGGATTTGATGCTACGCATTACGTCTTGCGAACTACTTCACCAACCGATCTTATGAATTCCCCGTTTTCCGAGTTGAGCTTCAAGTATGTCTCCAGCTATTTTTATCGTTATTGCGTACACTTGACTGAAACTTAAAAGATATTTATTCGTTGTTTCTCTTTGAAAATTAAATAGATATCGTACAAAATATCCTGGAAATGTCATTCACATATCCAACGGAACCTCATTCCTCAGAGTGAGCCTGGATAAAAATCACGACGAGGAGGATTCAATAACATTCCACTTTAAAAATAATCAGAAAGTATTTATTAAAGACACATCAATATTTGATGGAGAGTGGCACACTGCAAACATTAAATTTTCTCATAATGAAAACACGTTAGTTCTACTGTACGACAAACAGAACAAAAGCCAGTCCAATTTCGCGTACCAACACATGTACTTGAAGGAGATGTTGTTAAGCCCTAGCGTGAACATTGTTGTCGGAAGTTCTTTGTATGTCGATGAGTTCGACAGAACTACTTCAGACGATTTGGAGCAAAGCAATAAGTCATATCGTGGTTGTTTGAAGGACATCTACATAGGCAGCTACAGGCTTCCGTTTGTGTCACCTAGTAAATTGGAAACGCTCAACGAAGATATAAAAAATCGCAGCTATATCGAGTTCACTGCCCCAACTGCTTTTTATATCAATGAAGAATTACACTCCCCTGAAGGTCACCTTCCCCGTCTCGGATGTGTTCTCTGTTATGACAAAGACTGCATGAATGGCGGAGAGTGTTTTAATTCTGCGCAGACTTATGACTGCAAGTGTGCTGAAGGATTTGAAGGAGCAACTTGTCTGGTATGAAAATTTAAGTTTGAATTGTGGAACAATAAGTTGGATTCATACTTACCCATGCTATTTTTTATCTAGACCAACATTGATGAGTGCGTTAGCAATAATTGCATACATGGATCATGCGTAGACGCAATCAACAATTACACTTGTTCTTGTAACAGAGGATACGATGGATGGCAGTAAGTTGTGTGCATGAATGAATGTGTCGAGGTTTTCGAATCGAAGAATCTGACTGTGATAATTTATCCTAATCGATTTTTTTGTTTACAGCTGCGACAATGATATTGATGAATGTGGTGAAAATGGAGATGAGAAATGTAGCAATAATGGAGAGTGTCTAAATGAAATTGGAGAGTACAGATGCCAGTGCAATGAAGACTATACAGGGTTGCACTGTGACAAACGGAAAAAGTCGACTTGCACTGATCTCCCATGCGAAAATGAAGCCACTTGTAAAGAAGTTGGACCGCAGTCTAATGGAGTTTTTTTTATGTGTGAATGTGGACAAGGTATTTGTAATGAATGTAATTGCTGGAGCAGTTCGAAACATTTACATGCATTTAACATCTGAGGTTTATTAATGATTTTAATTAATTTTGTTTTCAGGTTGGGAAGGAGAGTTCTGCTCAGAGAGAATAGATTACTGTAAACATGAAGAGTGCGTGAATGATGGTAATTGTACAAATAGTTTGCACGGTTATCGCTGTAACTGTCTTCGTGGATTTGATGGTCTACACTGTGAGATCAATATCGACGAATGTACCTCCAACCCGTGTAAAAATAACGGAAAGTGTGTCGACGGCGTTGATTCATTTACGTGTGTTTGTGACGACACGGGCTTCACAGGTTGGTTTTCAAAGGAAGTTTTATGATTTCAAAAATTGCTGAGAACCTTAAAAAACTGGTGATTTTCTGTTATAGGACCGGTTTGCGAAAATGATGTTGATGAATGTGCTGAATTATTGTCACCTTGCAAACACCCCTTGGAGTGCGAGAATTACATTGGAGGCTATATTTGTACTTGTCCAGATAAGTTGATGTGTGGAGCTCAATGTAATATTAAAAATCCATGTTTTGGACTTGAAGAAAATGTAACTTGTCAGAATGAAGGAACATGCAAAGCTCATTGTGATGAAAATGAAGAAGAAGATGCTCCACAACCTCCAAAAGCTGAATGTGCATGCTTACCAGAGTTCACTGGTGCCTTGTGTGAAAGCGCGATTCCTCTCCTAAGACCTGCCGGAGAAGGCTCAATTGACATTCTACTTATCATCATTCCCGTTTTAGCAGCCATTCTGATCGCAGCAACTGTTGGTATTATAATTCTTGTAAGGATGGCTCGCAGAAAAAGAGCAACACGAGGAGTTTACTCGCCCTCTCAACAGGAATATTGTAATCCCCGAGTAGAACTTGATAATGTGATGAAGCCACCGCCTGAAGAAAGGCTCATTTAGATTTTTTTAAATTCAAAGTACATTTTATTTCATTCAAGGATGTCCTGCCCGTATTGTTGAGCAATATTATAGATAACTGTTGTCTCCACAAGGACATGTCAACTGTGAATAACAATGCATTTGTATTTTATCATCCATTCCACTCAATATCATTCCATGTCTCAGATATACAAACCAAGCTTTAATTTTTAAATATATTTTGATCAATATGAACTCTTTTCTTTGATTAGGATATTATAAATGTATAAATATGTATAGAATTTTAAATGAGATGAAGTGTTCCACCAAAGTGGAGGAAAAAATGTATTATAGACTGGTATTTTATTGTAACGATTTATAGTCCTAAGTTTCAAATGATAAGATAAAGAGTTAAAGAGTACATACTGTACGCTAGAGCTAGGGACAATCCTTATTAAAACAAATATTGTACATTTTACTCTTAACTCAATTTCGGAAGTGCGACAGTACTGCGCTGGCTGTAGTAATATAGTTACGCAACTACACTGACCTAAAAATACAAAACGGACAATTTTAACAAGGGATACAATTTTACAATTTAGTTTGTGACGCATTTAACCTAAAGGGGTGTAGTAAACCGGTAATACTGCGCAGATCCCTCAGGACCATGAAAGGACCCTTCCTGAAATCTTACTAATCGCAAGCGTTTCATTATGTCCTATTATAATTGTACTTTACTTGGCAATACAGCCCTATTGTTCATTGCATTTTTTTTATATATTTCTGCCATTTTAATTTATATAATTAACTTGTTAAGTGTGTAGTGTGCCATAGGACAAAGTGAACTGTATCATGAAAACTTTTTTTCTCAGTTTGTAATTTTTAGTTGAATTTTAATGGTTGTTTGAATGTTTAGCTTGTGATGTGAATCTGGTGAATAAAAACTGTTTATTTACTCGAAATTTTGTTGTTTTTGTAATCAACGTAGTTTTTTGTGGGACGAGCATAAAATGCATGTATAAAAATTAAGCTCATCAGACAATTATATAAGACTAGGTGCATAATATGCTGACTGGTAGAAGGAGAAAATATGTTTGTTTCAAACATACCCACCTCGCAATGACCGGCGATTATAATCATCCACCAGCATCTTTCTGAGTCAGTTATTTTCAGACAGGAAATTCGATCATAAATTGCTTTTGCTTTTACACCTCCATAATTCACCCAGTGACGATACCAATGGAGTGAATCACATGGGTGACATCACATATTGTAAGAAAACTGCTGGAAGCATATTTTGACAAGTAATTGTTCTTCCTGTATGACATAGGCCTTCCTTTAAATTAAGAACACGGTGAGTATATATGCATTGTCACGAAGTAATACGCAAAATCTTTTAACTGATTTTATGCATGACAAAAAACGAAAGCTAATTAGTCATCTGGGTAAATATTCGGTGCAATTAAAAGCGTTCAAATGTTTACTTTCGTGTTTTGAAGCTCACCCAAATATTATGACTTACCTACATGAAATTCTTTTGAGCTCATGCACCTTCATTTCCAGTATAAAAACTGAGGTTTTGAGCTTCACTGAAATCATTTTAGTTTTATAACGTACATCACGCTGTCCATAGATCGCTCCTTTGTAAAAAAATCCATTCACATTTTTCCAGCAAAAATAATTTTAGATTTTGAGAAATAATCACTATTAGTAAAAAAAAATGAAGCGTTTTATCGCACTGACTCTCGTGGGGTTCTTTCTCATTAACAATACCATCGGATGGACTACGATCGGTCAGAAGTGCTCTCACTTTAGCAATCAGCCAGACTCCTGCGATCCCTTTTCATTTCTTTTATGTGGGGCAAATCATGTTTGCCAGTGTACACAGCACATGACCTGGATTCATTCGTATGGAAGGTGTGTGAACAAGATTGATAACCCTTGTGGGAGTCCTCAGCAAGGTGGAAATTTACCGGGATGCCCTCCTCTAGCATTTTGCAATCACAGCAGTCACAGATGTACGTGTCAAGCATCGTCGAAGCCAACTCAAGATAAGACGAGATGCACAAATGGATCAAACACCGTGACAGCTTTACTTTCCCTCGTGGTGGTGACTCTAGGAATAACAAGCAATGTTATTTGGGATTCAGCATAATTGAAGTTATCATTGTATCCTTTAAGCATGTTATAGTATGTCGATAAGGTTGTTTTCCCATTTTGTACTCCTACCGGCGTCACTTGAAAGCAAAAACATGTTGACTGTGAGATATGTACCTAATTCGTTCAATGTAAAGTAAATGAAGTTATAGTGGATAGACAAAAGAATTGTATTTATTATTACATCTATACAAAATTAAATGGAATAAAATCATTTATCTCTTACTTGACATCCAAAAATACATGTCATTCAATCTAAATTACAAATTATGCAAAAATTATCTCTTTGATAACTGTTTCTACGCCTCAGCACTAGGTTGGCACAAGAATGGATAGTCCTGCATTGTATCACCGAAACAAACATTATCTGCAAAATCTACATTCAATATTCTATAATGATCCAAAATACTTCGAATATAATTTGCATTGGGGTTACTTATGATACTTTTACGAATTTGTAATATTTTAATATTAGGCATTTTCCAACACGAATAAATGAGATCATACATTCCTCTGCAATCTTGGGTTTCAACAATATGTAATTTCTGGAGTTCAGACCATGCTATTTCGCATGACTGTTCAGAGCTTTTTAGAGATCGTTGAAGACTTTTGCAAATGTTGTCTCCTTTAATTGTAAGCTCTTCAGCGTATGGCACAGCTTCCACTAAACTTTCTATTGTTTTTGGGGTAGCATAGCCGGAAATTTCTACCGATTTAATTACTTCATCAGACGTTAGCATGTTCTGAAAGTCAACATTGTCCAAAATATCTTCTCCTTTTTCTACGGTTAAAGTAGCTTTTAACCCGAGGTGCTGAGCATTAGCTACGTAATTCACTAACCGCTCAACATCAGTTGAAGAGGGATTCCCATCTATTCTAAAATATGCAACATTTTTACCACATATTTTTAACCATTCTGCTGCAAGTGCTGAGTTTGAATCTACGTGTAATGCTAGGGCAAACATTGAAGGAGGACAGTTTATCTCTTGTGTGTTTTTCATTTCTTCTGCGTTCATTACTACCAGTGGTATTCCGTTAGGGATATCATATTCAACTTTCCATTCTGATTTAAGTGGTGCAATTAATTTCATGTAACTTGGTTTAGGAGTCTCAGTAGTTAAAGGCCTTAGTTTAAATATTTCAACGAACGAGGGATTAATATAGATTATTTGAAGCCAGAAGTACATTAGAATAATTACTGCTGCAAGGATACACCCTGATAAAATTGCTCGACATGCTAACCACTTATTTGTAGGAAACTTCGAAGAGGAGTCTAAAGTTAAATCCGAAAAAAAAATATTTTGTTAAACAATATGGACTGGAGAGTAGAAAGGTATAAAATTCCAATACATGATAAGATGACGTACCAGTTTGCAAAGGTTTAGTTAACGGTGCATTATAAATTTTTTCGGTATTTATTGGTTGAATAAATGCTTCGCCTTCCCCATTAAACGCCAAGTTCAATGCGAAGTGACCTTTTCCTGTATAATTGAGGAAAAATTAACAATGGAGTGAACTTCCTTAAAATATAAATCGTGATTGTTTGTGTTACCTTGATTTGGGTCATCATCCACAGTAGGGGTAAGGGGCGTCGACGATCCATTAAAACTTGTGTCATGATTCATTCTGGTTTCCTGGAATAAAATGTCGAGTTGTTAGTTTTGTGAGAATTACAATTAAAAATTACAACGTCTATGATAAAATTCATATACCTTCTATTTATACAGAGAAATTCGAACCATTTGTTTAGTATTTCATTTTCTTGTTATGATTTGCAAACTTTCAAACAACAGTACTTATGTGACACCATTATTACAGAGAAGGAATAATTCACATTTTTTGGGCTCTTGTGTCATCATAAAATGCAACTCATTCATTTTACTCATGATTAGATCAACGCGGTTTTCCTAACTATTGCCAAAGAATATAAGCGTGAGATTAGAGCATTTTAAGTACGTAAAAAACATGATTGTTCTGGCAAGATAACATTGAACTGTCGACATGTTGTTGAGCACAATTAATGATATTAGCAAAGGGGATTTATCAACACTCATTACCCCTTACCTATCATCCCGAGCATCCAAAGTAAGCAAAAATCTCGTGGCGTTGGCGTGAAAGGTTGTAATATTGAAATGCATGTAATTATGATTAAAATTGACCTTTTCCATGTCAGATTAGATTCATAATTGTAAAATCGTGCTTTTAGTCAGGAGGACTATAGACTGTATGTTGCACACGAACATGATAAAGAAAAAAAAAGTTTACCACTGGAGTTACTTATCTTGAGCATTTACGATTATGAATGTCCATATTTAAGTGAGCCTTTATGCTTTTTTGTGACTGATTTTTGCAATGCGAATTCTCATGAGAGAGAACCAAAATGGTACAAAATTCTTGCATTTTTAGCCGATAATGAGACAGACGTTAGGAAGTATGAGTATGCAAAGGCGATTTATATGAATTCGGCAACTCGATACTAAATAGGTTTTGAATCATTGGTTTCATATTCGTATCCAGATGCACTCTATGCCATAAAAAACTGAAATGGGACTATGGGAGCATTTAAATTAAATTGTTTAGATTTTGAGTCAATTTACAAAGGATTTCAAAAGATGTTACTCTTCAACATGACTTGTTATTTGAATTTAAATTTTTGTAGTTAAGTTGGTCCACAAATTAAATTTATACTCCAGGACCATAAATTAATGGTTCTGAGTCCTGGTTCATATATACCGTATTCATGAGTTGATTGCCAAAAGACTAAATAAAATCTCAAAATTACGTAAGCCGATTGTTAATATTTAGTCGGCTTAATTATCAATTGCATATATTGCTGTTGAGAGTTAACAGATAGCTCACTCACAAGTTGTTTGTTTGTAGGTTTGTATGGTGGGTGGAACTGGTGACTAGCACCAGCTCCGCTGCTCAATCAAATCTGATTATAGTCTATCCCAGCATACATGTATAGTGAATGAGAATTATACCTAATTTGAATCTAATTTTGAATAAGAAGAGATAAGCAAATTTCGAGCTAAGTAAGCAGGTACAAATACCCAAATACAGAGTCGGCACTTCGCCGGACGGCCGCGCATCCCACATAGCTTATTGTCTTGAACGCTTAATAATATCTAAAGTAAATAACTTAAATACTACAAGGTTGCAAGAGGAAGAAACTATACAAGATATTTAACCAAATCAAACTCTACACCCATGAGAAATCACTATATATAATGTATATTGCATGTGTTTTACTTATTATTTCATTATTTATATGATAATTGGTATACGGTTGGAATTGAATTGGCTTTTTAATTTTTGGAATTGTATTCTGCGCGGTGGATAGCTATTAAGATGTTTGGTGGGCTCGTGTTAAAGTAAGGAGACCAATTGCTGTATTGCGACTGATACACGTTAATAAAGGATTATCTTATCTTATCTTATATTTTTTTACTGTAAGAGCAGGGAGGTATTGAACCCCGACTTATGCGTGAGTGATAGTCAGTAAGGATAACGGCCATACGACTCCACCACGA
>JAHZNA010004473.1:0-20960 GCA_027743935.1 Sinodicranocentrus sp. ZH6 | reverse complement strand
GTTGCTTTAAAAACCCTTTGAACGGGAGATCAAAGAGGAAGGGAATCATCAAAGGGAATGTTGCGTTTTTCAACTTGCTTGTATACATACATTTCCGGCTCTTTTTCTCCTTTTCATGCTGATTCACGAGCAAGGGGCTTCCTAGAAGGAACTTTTGTGTTTGCTTTCAGAATGTCTGTCAGTGGGATTATACTTTATATCATACTATATAATATGAGTCAATATGAAACAGTGTTCAAGTCAAATAAAACTTTTAAAATGTGTCCAAAACAAATATAAAATGGGTTGTGCCTGAATGGTTTTTTTTCTAATTTGTTTCAAAACAATAATAACACGAAATAAAGCTGAAGATGTGTTGCCCGTCGCTAGTGTGAAAAGTTCATTAGCAAACAGGAGCTGATAAAATGTATTTGTAATTTTCCTAATTAGCTGGCTTTTTATAAAAATTTCGGTAATGGAAAAAAGGATTCCAGGATAGTCGACCGAGGTTTGCTCAAAAGTTTGGTAAAATGATTGTATTCGAGAAATACTGTACTCTATACTTGCTTAATCATTCAAAGAACCAACTTCTGTAGTTGAATTTGCTACAAGTCGCTACAATACTTATCCCAATTCGCCCTGGAAATTTCACGAATTCCAGAAAAGTTCTTTATGCATTAGAAATGTCAGTTTTTTACCGGATGAGCTGCCTCCGTATTAATATATAGGAAAAAAGGCGTCCTAATTCATAATTCAAACGAACCATTTCATCTCGAACGAGTAAATGGATGGAGACACGGATAAATGGAAATGTAAAGCGTGAATATTTTATGCAACTCGAGCATGAATCCTAGAACTGGAATGATCCATTCCATATATTTGCACTATTATATACACACATGAAAAAAAAATTGTTGGCTTTTGTCAACCGTCGCATTTGCTAATGTAAAATACCTATGTGAATATTTAGGTTATTTGATCTCTCCATACGGCTTCCCTCCTAAAGACTAGAAATGTGAATGAATTTTTCATACTTTGTTTCAAATTTACTCTCATTTCTCATACGACATAGTTCTCCCTTGTGTGGTCGTATACGCAGAGGTAGTTTTGCATTACTTCCGTTTCTTCTTTATCTTTTATTCAGTCTAATTTTAAGACGGTTGTTTGATTGACTTACATCTTTACAACCTCTGTGGGATCAATGAAAGGCAGAAGTCGTGTGAGTGCGATATGCCGCATTCTGGAAGAAGACTTAAAGCTTAAAAGTGGGAAAGAAATAGAACTTTAAGAAATTGAAAAATGGAACAAAGAAGGAGTACAATGTTCCGTGAACAATGAGTGCTTCCAATGTTTGAAGAAAAATGTATGCTTCCATACAAAACGCTACATTTCAAGATTTTGTCTTGATTGCATACATTCTTAATGTATTTACAGTTACAAGTGAAGCAATTAACATACAATTATTTTATGCTTTATAGAACAGAATGAGAATGGAATATTGAGGAAACTTCTTTTTATATTTGAAATTATTCGAATGATACATATTTGGATGGAACATTTGAGAATTAGAAAATGAACAAAGGATTCATCTCCAAAGAAAAATAACAATGGCATCGAGGATAATTATGATAGCTACACAAGTCTCACCAACGCAGTGTATTCAATCGCTCTAATGATTAAACACAATTTTTTCTCTCTTGTCGTATTTCCGTTGACGCCCTTTTCAGGGTGGATGACTTGATCCAACTTTGTTTTCTCAAGAATAAAAAAATCTCTAGGATAACAAACCTTTCTCGCTATTTCATCTAAATATTCATGCATCCACCTCATTGAACACATTATAAGGTGACGACGCTGCATAGATCTAAACTAGCTATGATTAACAACACGTTATGAAGGTGCAACTCTGTTGGTAAGCCCCTTGTCCTTATGATAATTTCCAGGTTCAAAACGTTGATTTGAAACAATGTGAGAAGACTTGGGATGAAAAACAAGTTCAAGTGAGAAAAGGTGGTGCACACGCGTATTGCCAAAGTGAGGGCTTTAATATCTTGACGAGAGTCGTTGATGATGATGTGATGTGCTGTTGATGATGGTGATTACAATCCACATCTCACCCGTTTTGATGAGTAGTTACAAAACATTAAGCCCTTTTCGAATGCAATACTCAAAATCCTCAAGCCATATAAAGGAAGCAAATGGATAGAGAAAATATGCCAGTGAACTGAACTCCAAGCTGGCGTTTCATAATTTGATATCCACGTACGCCAAAAATGCATTCCTCTCTACACAAAGTCAGAAAGTTCAAGTTGGCTACTTCTTCACTTCAGTTACTCCACAAAAGGTTCAATTCTCAAGCTTCACCTCCTCACTTCCTTCCTATAAAGAAATGTACCTATATTTCATAATATCTGCAAGTACACCAACCTTCTCGGAAAGCATTCAACCGTCCATCCGTGCACTTTTTGGAGAGTGAAGGCTTGTCCATCCTAAAAACTTCAAGACTGATGTGATGATGACGACGACGATGATGATGATGAGAGGAAAAGCTTATATGTATTTTAATCCTCCTGCCCTTTAGGGATTTTCATTAGATTTTCACTCAACTAGGAAAAATGGTATACGCCTTGGCTTGTGCATTTTCATTCCCCTCTATCCATATCAACCTCTCCTTCTAAATAAAATCCCTGGAGATTCTTTCCGGGCTAAGATGATATATACTTTGTATGAGGAGGAGCAATGTGCGAACTCGCTTTATTTCTCTGCTTATTACCTTCACATCCTATCTCAAAAAAAGCAGCACCAGAGAGAATTTCTACAGGGAATGCGTTTCTTATGTTCATTTTATAATCCGATTGCTTATGGAAATGTATCCTGTTTTTACACTCACGTAAATGTATGCATTCGGTTGAGTTCACTTGAGTGAGCTCGGTAAAGAACGACTCCCACCTTTTTCACCAGACTCATCATCTCAATCTGAATGCAGTCGAGATATTCTAACTTGCCCTTGTGATATTTATTATGCACACATTCAAGAGCAGCAGTCCATCACAGAGTATAAAAAACCTATTCCTGTACTTTTAAAAACCTCTCGTCTGGAGTTCACATTCAACACTTTTACAAAGTACTGCGCCAATGCGTATAAACTATTTGTGTTATGTCATTATATGCACAATTCGTACAAAAAAGGGTGGATGATTACCTTTGCTTCATCATAATAATTTCATTTTAAATAAAGCGTCTGTCGGGCTGTCTCAAACCACCCTCATGGCTCACCACTTACTCACCCTCACGCACCCTTTTCTATCCACTTATGTATATACTCCACCAAAGGAAATACTCGTGCAAGCTAAATGTGCGCAATTTTGATCCATTTTTTGCTCAAGGGAATACCGCTACGCATAGGGAGCCCAGTAGATCACAACACATACAAAGCAACAATTGAAATGATGACGAAGATAATATTTGACGGATAGGTATTCACCATATACCCTGTTTCGACATGTATTAACAAAAAAAATAAAAAATGGATTTTAAAACTTCATTACACAGCTTATCTTTTCGAGATGCAATGATCCCGTCTTCCTTTCATCTACGAAAAAAAACGATTTAACAATGCAAATTCAATGATGGTGATGAAAGACGCTGATGATCATGATCATTGATGATGATGAGCTTTACTCCTACGTGCCATTATTGGCGTCCACGTTCAAAACAACTATACATTACGAATATATATATATATAAGTTCACCATTTTAAGCGGATGGTTTGACAGACGAGCCAAACTATTTTAATACGACCATTCGCCCTACAGATAAATGTGTCTTTTTCCTTGAGCATCTCAGCCATCGATACTTATGAGATGAAGAGTGCATTGTATTCTCGGATCCGTATTATTCCCCGTCTCTTGATCATGTTTGTTTGTAAACGAATTAACAAAGATGAATGCACTTGAGTGAGGAGGAGTACAATACACTTAAGTATCCTTTGGCAAAATATGGGAGTACAACCTATCTCGTGTTTGATGAAGTGCCATACATTTATTAAGCTTTGATATAATAAGCATTGCAAAAGTAAATGGATTATTAAGCGCCTCCAGGCACATTTCAATATTAACAGAGGACGGTCGAGAGAGTAAAACTTCTATAAAAAGGAGATGATGAGTAGAGATAGAGTTGATGGGTGCAATGAAGGTAGGGATGTGGAAAGAAATTAATACTGCTTTACAATGAGTTTAAGTACTTTCAATATTTTTTATAGGTTATGGACATTCCTTATAAACGATGATGATGAGGATCATAAGGAAAGTAAACAAGACAACTTCATCAATAACTTTCATCATCATTCATAACAAGAAAATTTCATGTCTTCTTCACAAGGGAATGCGATCGGATCGCCAATACGCATCAGATCATTCTCTTATTTTTCAAGTTTTGTTTTGACTCGACCTTTGAATCCTAATGTTTACTTGGTGCAGCGTTGATGCAACTTAAATATGTTTTTGTTTTCTTAACAATTTCTTTTTTGCTTGCCTTCAACCTTCAATTCAAAGTGTTGCATAAGATGGCTCGTTGTACCTTTAGAGAGATTAAAGAAGCTGTTATTCAGATTCGGGATGCTTTGTAAGAAGCTAATTTTTGCTCCTCTTAGACACATCAAATACTTGGGAATGAGCAACCCCTCCTTTTTAACAAGAGGGTGAGCAAACATGATCAATAAATATTTTTATGATACTATCGGGCCTTGTGAAACAACCTATATGCCACGTAATGTATTCCTTGGAGATGATATATGAGCAATTTCGAATGCATAAAATCGTCTAAAAAGGAGACGAGCAATTAAAGTGTTTTATTTATAACCATTTTTGTTTTATAGAGGGATCCCTACAGTCGTTTGCATATTTGCTCGTGGAATTCATAAAAAGGTGTCTTTTCCATTTGCCGACGACTGGGTTCCTTTATCTACCATTTATTTTCAACTTCTGTTCAGCTACTGTGAAAAAGAAACATTCATTTTTTTCTTCTATTTATTCTCTCATTTCTGATATAAAATACTAGCTAATCTCTTCCCCCTTGATACTTTCATGTTCACAGCTGGAGGATTCGCTTTCCTGGTGCAAAAACTCTCAGAAGGAACCGCCAAGTCAATTTGCATAAACGTGCAGGAAATTAATGGTAATATGTTGGGATGGTGGAGGAGGATAGTCGTGATGATGATGTGGTCTACATAAGTAAACTAACTAGTACCACTCTAAAGCCTTATTCCTCCTTTTGTCCTTCTCGTCACAAGATGTGCACGAAAATCTGAGTAAATGGAGCTTGAGAAATCTCTTTTCCCATATTCCGGCTTTTTGCCTCACAGTTTATTTTCAAGAACCCTCTACCAAGCTTTTTTGAGCCTTGTAAAAATCAGTTGAAATCACATCCCTGTCCTAAAGTGACAACTACAAAGGATAGTTTTGCCTAGTGTCTAGGTTCGTGACAGAATGCCTGGTTTCATAGTGTAATACTAGAAAATACTCAAGTGACACAATTGGAGTTCCTATGAAATGAAGAAAACTTATTTCCTCTTTTTTTATACTTCAAGTGCGTTTCCTTCCTTTTCTGGTCACTGTATGTATTGCTTTGAACCTCTCATATGTGATTGCACGTACGTGTATCATGATCATGTCGTGATCCAGTTTACGTGCATCTCTCCACTGTGCACTGGTGGAAGTACGCACATGCAAAATAATGCGAGTATCATGAAAGTAATACTTTTCTTCAGCTCTTATCCCTTTTATCCTCCTGCTTCCCGACTGACAAGTAGCTCACTTGTTCTGCCTTTCCAAGTCCCTAATACACTTCTAAGCAGTGCGGCGCTCTCGTGCGCGGCCCAGTCGCTTTTCCTTTTTCTACCAATTTTAACAGATCTCAAGTGAACATCAACGTTTCAGACATGATTCGAATATTTTAATGTTGAAGGGAAGCTTTGCTGGAATTTTATACATAATATGCACACTCCACAATGTATTCACTTTGAGTTATATACTCACAATCAACTAAAGCTTGCTCATGATGAATTTTATGCCAAAAGAATGTATAAAATGTTAATGCAGCTAGACGCATAACATAGAAGTTTTATGCATAACATACCATATTCTCGAGGAATTCATCTACTCCTCTTCGTCTTCTGATACATTCTCGCATTGTGTGTATGTGATGATAGTAATGCATTATCCTTGTAACAAAGTTAACCTAATCCTGGCAAATGCTTAGACAGCCAACAATACGTGTGGCAAAGCTAAAAAGTGAAGAAAAAAAGTTGGTGAAACACTGATGGTGGCAGGGTAGCAAGAGGAACAACAAAACACAAAGAAAACCGTCACAGTCACAGTGAATGGAGACGTCACAAGAACAGGCATCTCCAAAGGAATGAAACTCACTGGCCCGAATCTGATTTGATCCACAGCGCTTCCTCCTCTCTTTTCCTCCTTTTCCCGGTCCTGCTCAACTCATGCAGGGAGACAAGATGGCAAATGAACATATTTTCTCTCTCCTTAAATCTTGAATATCCCAATATGAGGATATTATGGCGGAAATACGCGTAGCACAAGTGATTGCATCACATTACATTACATATTCAGCATATTAGACACAGGAGAGAGTTGTGCGAAGAATGCACAAAAAAAATCTTGGTTCACTTAACTTTTAAACTTATCCTTATACGGGTTTCTCTATCCACTTTACCGAAAGACATTTCCTTCCTACATATTTCACAGTCTTTACCTGTCTATTGTAGGTATGAATTTCCAGCCTGGCGTGTCGACTAGGTAAGCATATGGGTCGAGTAAGATTCTATTCTATTTGCTTACGCTATTTCACGTACAACAAAGAAAATGTGAATGTGAGCATAAAACAGGCGCTTTGCAAAGATGACAGCTTTTCCCTTCAACTCCCTCAGTAGAGCCTCTCACCACATTGTACCGCTTACAGGGACATGAGGAAAAAAGGAAAAAAATCTCATGAAAATCCGACTCTTCCTTGTAGGATATGGAATCAGTTACATTTATGATGGTGATCATGCAAAGTGGAAAAATATAGTTTTTTCTTTCTCAAGAAGACGATAGCTTTTCATGTGGTGAGTTTCGCTCAAACGATACTTTGTGTGAGATACAGCCAAGATTCAGTTTAATATTTCAATATGGTACGTTGAGTGCGTAGATGATTTCATAAATGTTTTCACATAGTGTGATATACACATGTAGCTCAAAAAGTGAAGAAAAAAGTTAAACGTGTTGTACTTGTCGTTGCCTTATGTATTACACCATGTTGACGACATTGATACCGACGAGCAGTAGCGATACGGCTTATACTTAGCAGTTCCGAGAAAAAACAAGATGTGCTAAAGGGGCCGAGAGATTCGTTTTGAGGAAGGGAAAAAATCTTAAGGAGATGTAAACTGGAAGTGAAGAATGGCTGCTGATTGCATAGGGCGTCAATTGAGTCATCTTGAACCACACAGATTTGACAGCTGCAGTTATACAAGCCGGAATCCTTCTCACACGCTTGTATACACACACAAGAGTCGTTTTGCTGTAGATGCAAAGAAACCTTTCTAAGATTTTTATCGCCGTCACCTGTATACATCATCCTGAGGAAAAGATGCATTCCAGCTAGTGACTTTGATCCAGATGGATGAGCTTTAAAAGTGAGGATTTTCCCTTCCAGTTAGACAACTCTTCATGCCTCCCTTGTGCAATTAATAGGAAAAACGAATAAAAAAACGTTTTCATTTTCAGTTTTCCCTTTTTTGCCGTAATAAATAGTAGAGTGCACGTGGTATGCTAATCCGAAAAAAATGTTGCATTGTCTAGAGAATGCGTTTTCAGCATGTATGCCCCTCAACAATAATAACACTTTTTATATGACTTTTCCTTCTCGAAGTATTTTTTATTTACAGGGCATATATACAGAGTAATATTACACCGGTGGTGGTGATATACGGAAATTATATACGTTTTCAGCATATCATTAAGAGTTGACAAGCGCATAAATCCAAGTCTGTTCTTTACCATTCAATGAATTACTATATTGTATCGTGTTCTAAAGTTGAGCGATATTAAAACCCGTACAATCACTGTGCACACAATTACAGTAGTATCTTCGGTTGACAAAGAAATATATAAACAAATTGTGGAAATAACACAAAAAGAAAATGGTAAAGAAAACATAACAAGAGGAAAAAGACATTTCCTTTGTTGGCTCGGTCTGTCTTATTGAATTAAAGTCAGTCAGTCAGTATCACGGTCATAATGCGCGACAACAGCACATTTTTAACTTGCATTCTTACTTCTTTTATCTTCTTATTTGATTTTTCCCCTTAAAGAAAGATATCATTTTGCAATGGAGCTAGCACATTAGGCGTGTTTGGTATGCATGTTATGTTACGCTGTGCTTTTTCATGATGTACATTTTTTCATTCATTTTTATACCACTGCACCTTAGGGTTGACGTTAGTGAAATGAAAATGCACAAGAGGATGTCCTTATTACAAGATTTCATGGTATTAGTTGCTCAGTTCCTTCATCTTATTACTCACGTTTTTCCCTTCATATTATTATTATTGAGGTATGGTGTGATTACACTTGATAGTGATGTGATATGTTACGCTGTTATAGATGCAGTCACCGCTTTAATATTATTAATACGATCATCACATCATCCACACAAAATGTATCAAGATTTTTAAAAAATATCATCATCATAAGAGTTACATGCGTATTTGTGTTTTTATCTTTAATCTCACCATCTCACGCTCCTCTCAGATTTTTACGAGCGTACACAAATGCGCAGACTTCAGCACTTGCTAAATACATTTGATAAGGAGGAAATTTGATTTGTAATTATGCACAAGAACGGTTTTCATCTAGAATTTGCTTGTGTGATTTTATCTCAAAGTAAATGTGCTTTTTGTTGATGGTAAATATACAAAAACAAAACTTTTTTCCTTTCTCGTACAATATGTCTTCAACTGCCTTTAACCGTGCGTGATGATAAAACTCTACAGAAATGAAGTAGGTACGTAACTCAGTGACTAGACCAATTGGACACGTTCTAGTCAAAACAGAGTATAGCTGTCAACAACTTGCACGAACAAAGTTGATTTTTTCCCTTACTTACACATGCATATAATTGCTTAAAAGAATGAGACTAGATAAAACTGAGATTTATTGTCAGTACAAATATATTTTACTGCTTTTTGCTGCCTCAGTCTTGGAGCATTGTTTAAAAGCGAGTTTGTCGGTAATTAAAATGCTTACGAATTAAGGAGCCTATGTTCATGCACTTTTACAATGTTGATGAAAAACGCGTGAGCTCAAACTTGTACAAAAGAGTATTTCCCTGTACATCTGCACATTCCTCATTACGTCAATTAGCCACACTTACAGACGGGGGAAGCATGTGTATGAATGGTATTCATTAGTTTTAGAGCTTAGGATGCTGATTTGATTTGACTTGAGTAATTCGTAAGTGACAGACTCTGTGAAAGAAGATAAAATGAAAGATTAGGGAAGTGTAGGAGTTTTGTAGTGAGTTGAGTTGGACAGAGTAGTCATAATTATTGTCACTTTTTTCCTTGGCTCCTTGTTTGAGCTAAATTAATGCGAGTATGTGCTAGCACAAAACTCGTGCTAACGTTTTAATGAACTTACTAACTAATCTAGATTGACGGCTGCAATATTTTGTGGTGAATGGTTTGTGGCATTCCCATTTACCAAAGGAGAATAAAGCTCAATACCATAATCTGCTTGTTTTTGTGAGCATATTTATTTAAAGCAGATTAAAATTATTGTGAGCAAAAACATTCAGTCAAAATAACTCGCTTCTACTGAGAAAATGACAATAAAAAGCTATAAAAAACTAAAAGTGGAGACGTTTTTGCATGACAAATATTACCAGACAAAACAAACGAACAAAACAATGTTGTGAAATATGGATCGCATTACTGACATTTGAATATTTCGACAACTTTTTATGCCCATGATTATCAACAAGAGAAGACATCCATATAGAATTAATCCTTGGAATAAACAACCAAAATTTCTTCTTCAGTTAATACGAATCTTTACTATTTGTTATGTACAGTTCATGTTTGCTGAGTACCCTACTAGTCAGCAATAATAGCACCCGAAACTCCAATAAAAAACGGGTTATTCGATTCTCCAATTTGATACTTTTTTGTGCGTTGGAAAAAAAGCAATAAAACCAATAATCCTCTCACGTACAAGTATCTCTTACACGGAATCTGACTGCGAGTTGAGGAGCATATTACATTCAAGAGGAAGTATAATAGAGTCTTTGGAATGTGGTAGACAAGTAATAATCATTTGCTTTTGTTTTAACCAGCAACGTCTGTCCATGATGTGATTATAATGTTTGCAGGTGCATGTAGTACTCATGCATATTTCAAAGATAATTTTTCTTCTTTTTTTCTCCGTCTTCTTATTGTCTACCAGCCACACACTTGAACTTGGATGAGATACTTGTGTACTACATGCTAAAACAATGTTAATTCATCTTTCAAATTTTACCAGTAAAGAACAAAACTCCTACAATGTTTTTGGAATATTGAGAAAACCAGACGACATTGCTACAGTAGGTAGGGATATTATACGAGTCATGTCCATAAAAACCATCAGATTTCAACCAAGCCCAGGAAAAACAAAACTCTCTTGGAGAAAAAAATAAAATATGCATTAATTATCTCTCAACTGGGAAACTGGTAGTTTTGCCAGTAAAAGAAAAAGTAGCTACTCTCCCTCTGAGAGAGAATCTCTATTTATGCCTTTACCGTACATCATTTTAGGGCATGCATGATTTTCCATTTGAGTGTATGACTTAATGGAAGATGTGTATACCTTGCGTATCCTCTCAAGACAAATGCCTCACTTTCAAGTTTTATACAAACAAAACTTGGATCGTTACTGGAAGATCATCATCATCCTTTTACTTCTTTCATTAAATGCTATCCCATAAGTACGAACCTGTTTTTTCGTCTACTGAATAACACATTTTCTTTTACCGACGACGATCGAGACACTTCACAGTGGATTCCTTGGGAAGAGATGGAGGTAAAAAAGAAAACCGATTGTAGTTTGGATAGATTGCCATGTAGCGATCAAAAAGGATGAAATGACTTGGCTCAATATTCCTTTCGCTGTGGCGTGCGTGCCTGGTGTTCTATGGTTGTTAGTTTGATGATGATGAAATAATGAAACACATTTTGAGTGCGTGCACTTCACCTAAAAATCTACGAGCCTGAAAAATACTGATACATCTGAGCAAAAAGGGAGAGAGATATGAAAGGGGAAAATGTTCAAAAGACATTTTATCCGGCACCATGTGGTCCCTTCTTAAATGCATGCATGTCCATAACAATTTTTGTCATGTACATTTTATGATAATGCATCAAGTAAACAACACCACTGAACATGTAGTATTTATGCATAATCACAGATTGTCAGGGATCTTCTTGTGTTCCTATGCTTGATTACTTTGACATCTGCGAATATACTTAACAACCCGCTTCATCTGATATCAAAAGAGGAAAGAGAGGTGCTTGGTTGGCAATTCTTATCAGCACGGCACGAAGGCAAAGCGTCATTTCATTTCCCTCAAAAATATTTTCCTGGCATATAGCATCGCTCTGTCATAATCGTACGTAATATCATGTAAAATTCACAAAATGATCATGCTTTTTTCTCTCTTGAAAGCAGCAATAATCTGGAGGAAATACACATTCAAACTTATAGTGTTTATAAGAAGCTATGCCATATCTTCTGGATATCTTATAGGAAAAATTCATTTTTCCCTCTCATCTTCGTGATAATAATCATCCATGGATATCTTTTCGCTAGAAAGAAGCAATTCTTTCACTAGTCATTTCGTACCGGCTTAAAACCGTACGTTTTTCGAGAGGTCGCAAGATGCTCGAAGTGTTTAAAATTTTTGAGAAGGTGCCAGCCTGACAGCTCCTGTCACAAAAGCTCAACAAACCACTTGTCAGATAGAATTTTTCTCATTATTACTCAAAAAAATGAATCAAGGAAAAAGTATCGTCTTCACAATTTTTATGCAAGTGTAGGCCACTATTAGAGTACACTGGTGTTAGAATATTGTATATACTTTGTTAACTGTTATGTTAGGTGACACACCCGAAAAAAAGTTGTTGAAGATAAAAGAAAAGGTTGAAGATGGCTTAAGACGTTTCACTTGCTTCTGCCTCCACACGGTCATACACTCCGAGGGAGATGTTTTAAAGGTTTTCTCTAAAAGATTTAATATCAGTTTCTAGAAAAATTATGTGCATAATTCCCCAAGTGCATACACGTGGTTGGGCTCTCAGGATTTTAATACTTATTGCAATGGAAAAGTCTGCAAATGGATACATAATCGTTGACGAGAAAAAGAGCACAAATCCGCCCAAGTAAGCTTACATGGATGATGTGACGCCTGATATATCTCATCTACATTTTTTCCACGCATAATTTTTCGGCTAATGGTTTCTATCCAAAACTATCTTGACAAAATCTAGATGCATGTCATTCCCCACACATATATGTTCTTTTATATGGATTCCACATAACTGGAGAATGTTTTAAGGATTAAGACTGGAGGAGTTTAAGAGCAAAAAGACGGGATGAGTGGTTTTGGAGCCAACATGTGCAGAAATAAAACTTTTAACAAAAAAACTCATTTAATTATTAACACTATCTATGTGCCTTTCAGACAATTTTAAACCCTTTTTACAAATCCCAGACTCACTCTCAAGGTTATCGTCCATTTGTGATGTACATACACTACACACCTTTGCAAGATTAAATGAAATCATTTGAGACGAAAAAAGAAGAAAAAACTCATATATTCATTCATACAACCATTCAGTTCAAAGCTAAACGCTTTCAGGCAATTAACCATTTCATCATGCACACATCATTCAAAACAATGCACCGTAATGAAAGCACTGCTCACTTATACAAGGATAATGCATAAATTATTTTGCTAATTGGACCAGCTTCTTCATGTTCAAAACTTGCTCTCTCAAAATTATAACACGACGAAGAAAAGAAGAAAAAATAATTATAAAAAATGTACACACACTTTGCATTTTCATTTTACATTTAATCTACCAAAAATAATTAGGAACATAACTAAGACATTCGCATAACGGGCTTGTAAATGCAATCGTGCACCTATACTTCATAAATCGCATACAAATTTAAACTCTTACGAGTACACTAGCCCCTCATGAATTACTTCTCGTCTAAACTAAAATGTTTAGTGCACGCGCTCTCATCCACACGGGGCGCTATAGGAAGGATGATAGTGGAAAATGCAATTATTACCCAAGAGTAATAGCACAAGTTTAATTCAAGTGTGCTCGCCTTTTTCATTCCTCATGAGTTACAACAATATTAGGAGCTTCATAATGGCTACATATTTTTATATTACTTTGTATGTGTTAGATAACTTGATCAAATTATAGAGAACAAGAAGACAACAGAGAATTGCCTTTAGTTATCAAGTAATGCTTTTTTCCCTAGAAATATCCCAGTTTTTGCACTAATAAATGAGAATATGTATATTAAAACCAATGTTTCATCACAGCAATATAGCACACAACACAAGCTATAAGGTGCTCCATCCATTTTCTCGTTATATCCCCATTTTACAACAATGGAATGGAATACACCACTCGCTTATTATATTACATGGGAGTCAACCCGTTGGTTTTTATTTAACTTTTTCCTTAACAAAAATGTATGCACTTTACACACACTTTCGTAATAAAATACAATGCATATATATTGAGTTTTGCCCTGTGAACTTTTACTTTTTCCTTCCCTTTTCGAACCTGCATCTTCTCTGCAACGAGGTATTTATGTGCATCCCAGTATTATGAGGACATTATCACATGACTTATGTACATTTCAGCTCTTTTTTCTTGCTGAAGCTGTGAGAGCAAACAGCAAGTAGCATCATGTTTATTGGTGGCTGCTGGTACTGGTTTGTCTTGTCGCAGAAAAATATTAAATGAAGTAAAGTAGGGAGTAAGGCTGCCTGCGTTGGGCTGAAGCTTGGCTTGAAAAGAGTTGCAGGAGCAATACGGAGGGAAAAACTGCTCCAAGCCCATTAAAATAAATCAAAAGCATACTTAGTGTTTAGTACTTTAAGGAAAAAACATACACAAGTTTATATCCCCATATAATAAAAATAAAAGGTCGCGACTTTAAGGGAAACGTAAGAGACACCATGTCTGCAAGTGAGAGAGTCATGTTTTACGCGATATAATTCTACCGCGCTGTGTGTGTGAGCAATAGGGTATATTGCGTTTACGCCGTTTTCTTACCATCATCATGTACTTTCCGGATGATTTGTATCTTTGCATTGTGCTATGTTGAAGACAATATTATGGCAGAGGGTGAAACCTAGTTTGCTTGCATTTTCTCAACTTTGTGGCATAAATCTGGCGTGATTTTTAATAGCAGAGCTCGAATGTCTATGTTTTAGGAAGCTTTTATGAGTGTCTGCACATTCGCCTTAAAGATAACACTTTTAACTTAACCAAGTCTCATTTCTCTTAAAGCTTGTGGTTGACATTCTTCTAACAATAGGATGACGTTTGTCTTAATGAGATATTCTCAATTAGTTTTTCGCAACTTGGTAGGTACAACAAAGGAAAAATGGTATTTTCGGGAGAACATTTTTTTCTGCAAAACAATTAAAATTTGCAAGACCGCAACATGTTTTACAGGTTCGTATTTTCTTTTACAGAAGAAACCGTGAGTTATGCTTCATGCAAAAACACAAAAATCAGGTTCGTCTAGGCGTGTTCTGTTTTCCTTGTGTACAAGGCACACCACTGAGCTTTCCCTGACGAAGACAAATATCCATACACATTCTATTTATCATTGTTGCATAGAATTATAAAAGTAATAGTATGCTATAAGCTGTGTGTTATGCACACTTTGTATGAAATTAAAATAGCAAACATCCAAATATTGCCATGTTATGAGCATATCCTGTCAAGAAAATGATCTCAGGGCTTATTAAAGTATTAACAATCCCATGATAAATTATCAGTCACCAGCATCATTCACACGAAAGGGAGAATTTGTGCATTACAGGGGTGAAGTTATATTCTCTGGGAGTTTTTAATATCGGGATTTACCATATACACATGTGGTTTTATTACTTTAGTCTGTGAAATCGGCGTGTATTAAATAAATTAGCCGAGCCTACTTTCCTTGTTGTATGCGACAATCTCTGTGTGGATTATTCCCGGTTAAGTAAAAAACATGAGGATTTCGTGGATGCATACACATTTTTGCACCCAGCAAGCCTACATAAGCCTCCCATTGCATTCATTTATTCAGATAGATTACACTTCTCATGGGAGTACTTTTTCACTATGTTACACATTAAAATTATACATATTGTTTTAGGTGCACGTTTCTCTTCTGTTTCCACGAGGAAAAGGTGCAGTAAGATGACTTTAGCCATCCACCCCCTAGCTCTCTCCAAATCCGCACTAATGCCCAAGTGACTAATAGTGGATTATACTTAGGTACAATATGTGCAGAGTGAAACCGCATATTTGTCATACCTACACATAATATGGACGGGGAAACTGTGAAAATTTTATATCATCCCTTTTTATCAGCATGAAACACATAAAGACTTCGATATATTTCATTTCACATGGAACCACAAACTCTCTCTCTCTCTAGCTATTTCCCATCTTCCACCCGTCATTCTTCTCTATACCCCATATTGCACTAGAAACTTGAACCTTTTATTATTTCAGAATGGGCAGTTTTCAGGAAATGACTTTTACGTAGCAGTGCACACAAACGTACTCATCCAACTCATTTCATTTCAACTGCTACATCCTGCCTACTGTGGAATAGACTTAAGCCTCGTAATGAATTGAAAATAAAGAGAATTCAGCAAAAGCAATTTGAGTTCGAGCATAACCTACACAATGAGGTGGGGAGAAGCGACCGACAATAAATTGCAACAAGGGTTGTCGCTACACATGAACCATAAAGTAAAACAACGACATCGCCCAAAGTGGAGTGAAGACTGCTTGATTCATTTACCTTGTGGGAAAAGGGGGAATGAGCTCGCGGCTTGGTATGGGAACTAGGGATGTATAACATGGTTTAAATGGACGCATCTATAATATATATCCCTATTCATTTATGTGCATCCGGTGGTGGTTGGTGACGCGGCGGAGGTGTGTTTCGTGTTGTTGTAGTAATCAGAAAAATGAAAACAACCTGTGGCTTGCTAGCAGAGTTGTGTGTTACAGAAACTATGTCACTAGCTGTGCTATACTGCATGGTGAACGATTCATTTTGTTTGCGATAGATAAAGATAGCTTTTGCTCAAGTGATAAAAACCATAAACACAAGTGATGATAGGTACAGGAACAAAGCGGAGTAGGATATAATTACTATCAATTCGTAACACGTATTTGTTTTGACTTTCATTTTAACACATTAACTTCCGTGAAAATCTTCACAGCACTCATAAAATCAACAGCCTTGCCACAGCTGCATTTTTTAATGGAGCAATTAAACTACTGTATTGGTTTATTTGCATCATATATAAACCAGAAATGAAAATTTTCCTGAATACTTCCACGTCTTATCTATTAACACTCAATTAAACGAGAGATTAAATTGTGTAAAAACATATAGCCATCATATCACTTGTAAAATAGTGTGATTACCGCCATCAACTTGAATATACGCTTTCAAATAGTCTTGCTCTTCATGGAGAGGAGATGATAATTACATCGTAAAATTCTCCTCGCATGTGCTTACACTTTTATTCATAAAACGGAGTTGACCTCAAGTTCATCACATTCTCATCATCATCCCAGTCATCATATAGAATGGCAATTACCATAAAAACTGATGACCATACGAGCAAAAACTGGCGAGGAGATAGAGCAAGTTCTATTATAATGTCTGTATTAGCGATATTCTACGATGTGGAAGTCCACCTCATTGAAAGTTACATTCTTGCTCATTACTTTCACATACTCGGCCATTCTCATAAATTCCCTTTACTTCTATGGACTCGACTACAAGAATATATATGAAAGTAAGCCAAGTTATGCATAGCGCGCTGGAACATGAATGCATAAAGAATCCTTCATTCTATTCAAATAAGCCCACCATTATCTCCGCTTTCTTCTCTTCCTCTCCCTCGCCTCATTCTTTTTTAGTGTACAAAAGACGATATTAAAATGACATATTGGGTCGTTGAATGACACGTCTCTGACAGGACACCCAAAGGGCTGAGTACTCATCTACATTCACTATCCACATTCACTCTCATTCTTTCTTTTGCTCATATCATAACGATAATATGAAACGAGCCATCATCTCTAAACAAGCAGAGCACCAGAGAGAAATGCAGTTTTTCAGAGAGTTGTCGTTGCCAAATATGGGAAGGGAGTACATGGTAAAAAATAAGTAGCATTTTGTATACATATTGCCCTCTCTTGTGTTAATATAAATCTGGGCAAGTGTGCGTAGAAAAAGGAAAACAAATGCCCTTGCTCATGCTCGCTGTCTGTTTGCTCCTTTGCCTCCCAGCCTGCATAGAAAACGCAAGAGGTGTTTTTTATACTATTATGGCAAGACTAATAAATTTCCAGTGCTAATTTGCCCGAATATCGTGAAGTCACTTTGAAAGTCAGAAAGGAAAGTATCTGGGTAGGGAAAAATATTCAAGATAGGGGGAAAAGAGACAACTCCCATTGTCTTACGGCTCCTCATTGAATCATCATCATGACTCTTCAAAGAGGAAATTTATTATCTTTTATTGTCTTCTTTATGCAATATTATTCCTCAGCCTTTGAATCTTATTTTTCTTGAGAAATGAAGAAGACAGAGATAAAAAAGAGTTTTTTTTCTCTTGGAAAAAAATAGTGCGCTTCCCTTATTAGCTTTTAAATAAACGGACAAGCTAATGAAAAATGTGGATATTAGCTATGTATGAGTGCGTCGGAGATGATGTATTTTAATATGTAAAATTGTACATTTTTCCCCTTCTGCATAATCTTCACCTTTGGACACAACATTATGAATAATCTCTGCCTACTCACTATACGCACGGTAGTATATTATGCCGGTTGAGTTGACGCTTATTGTCTCCCTTAAAAAGTAGCTGAAGAACTTACTTTGTTTTTTTTATCTTCTTGGAGCTCTTTAGAGACAGCATTTATTTGCATATTATGCAAAAATAATATTACAAGCGGCTACTCAATATGCTGGCATTTTTCTCGTTTTTAAAAAAAGTTAGAAAAGGACATGCCCAATTTGATGGGTGAATTCTTTCATTCTGTCTGGTTGATTATCAAAACATGATGATAAAATCCCAACTTTGAGCATTTATAACCGGACATTAATTTTTCTAGATTTTTCTTGCAAAAACATTGATTGTTTATTGCTTTTCCCATTGATTACAGAGGACAATGGCATTTGAGAAAATTAATTATTTGAATATAAGTGTTTAAATATACGTTTATGCTTGTTCACTAAAGAAAGCAAGTTTGTGCATCCTGCTTTTTACTTTATTGAATTCTGGAATCTTGCAATTTCAGCTTGCCTATTAACTCAAAACAAATACGATTAAATGTTCTGTTGTAAGTGAATTTACTTAGTATGCCAAAAAATGTAAACCAAATAACATTATGCATGCATGCATCTATGCGTTTACAGTATATAGCAGCATTTATCTTATATCTCATTGTTGCTGTTACTGTGAACGTAAACCAGTCGAGTAGCTTCTTTGCTGCAGCTAGTTTTGTCGCTAATTAGAAAAATGTACTTTCCTTTTCTTGAAAAGCTCTCATAATTGGTAATAACTTTGCATTTTAATTTTGGATCTCGATTTCATGCACAACTTGCATTGCCATGCAAGGCAGTTTATGGGTTTGGCTTGTAGTTAGCGATGTGACAATAGGATAATAGAGAATGAAGCCTCAAGCCTGCCGACCGGCAACGAGGTAATCTCATATAGAAAAAATGTTGCATAAAAGGAACATGTGCTTTAATGCTAATTACTATTTACTTTCTTTCTGACCATCTCTGGGCAATTATAGGAGCTTCCCTTTATAAACAAGGTAAGAATACCTACACATAGCTTATAATAGACCTGCTGTACTTTAATTATGGAATTTGCTGTGATGGAAGAAAACGTCAAACGCCTTCGTCTCCTTTGGATCATTAAATGATTAAAAATGATTTAGCCTTTCTAAACTCAAATTCAATATGTATGGAAAAAATTGCAATTCATTTCGTCTCACAACATCTTTCAGTGTTAAATTCCGTTCAGTGATGATGAAACGTTTAACGTTTGATTGACTGATTACTTGAATTTACGGCAGACCCCATTGTTTCAAACTGACAGCGTGCCGGATCAATGTGAAAAACGAGATACAGCACTAAGTAAGTCTTCGGCTATAAAGGTAGCTGTGAATGATGAAATTGTTATGTGCAAAAAAGGAAACACATTTTAACCTGTCGTCAAAAGAGAAAAGGAGATAATGGTGATAACTTATCGGGTGGAAATTAGATACTCACTCTTTGTAATTGTTTACATTCTAGCATGGCAGGAGAACGTGTGTCGGTAATTTTCCCATTTCGCAACAATTGCAACGACACTATTTTTAATCAGGTTTAATGTTCATCCTAAATCTTTAATTTATGCCGATTAGTCATCATCATCACAATCTAATTAGTAAAGTCTGAAAATAACAAACATTGAAAAGACTGTGGTGTGTTTATTGTGCACTTTGAAACATGTGTGCATATTATCGCTTTAAAAGTTATGGCTTTAGCTAAATGTAAGACCGAGTTCGAGCAAAAGAGGACTCACCACAATTTCTCACAAAATCCCTGTTCAATAGCATAGAGCCTCAAGATGTGACATGAATGCATCATTCATTTGGACGAATTTGAGAGACACATCATAACATAAAATATTAGAAATAGGCTAACTTTTAAAAAAAGCAGTTGTTTAGACCATTTTGATTCAGACATCACGTACGATAGAGAAAAATAGATTTAAGCCTTCGTCCCAAAACATGTCTCTGTTTTTAACATTCCGAGAAAATATAAAGAAGACATTAATTTTCCCTTTAAACGATCAAGATACGCATTTACATCATGTTTACTCTAGAATACACGTCGCTCCACAGAACACAAGAAAAAAATCCCTTATGGTGAATTTAGACGTTAAAGTAAGCATCTCAATTCCCCATCACAAAAACAGAAAAAGGATCATTGAAAATCACAAGAAAATAAATGAAGGGAGCCTGAAAACATTTATTCACGTCTGCCGGTTATGATACTCGATTTAAGATACATACAACATAAACCTTGGTTAAGCATGGCTTCATAGTCGAAGCGTTTTACACAAAGTACAAGTTAAACTGCTTCAAACGTCTTTTTTCTACCTTAAAGAAAAATATACTTGTGAGTGATCTCGTGCATACACGTTTTCACGGATTCACATCCCTTTGAGGAGAAAAATAAACGACCTAAATACAACTCCCTGTAACTTATCTGTGTTGTGGTATAAACATCGCTGGAAGCAAGGACGACGGCACTCAACTCTCAGGTAGGTAAAAATTCATTGAATTGGGAACTCCCAGGAAAAAATGATTGTGGAAACATGACTTTCCTTTACACACGCACGAATAAACGGTAGTTCTTCGAAAACACATGGTTCGACACCCTTCTGGCGTACTGTGATCAGTGAAAACCCCTTTTTATAGTTATATAGACGAGGATTCCTGTGGCAATCGAAATTGTGCTCCAGGAAATTAGGTACCACCCTGATCGTTATTGTTGAGGAGGATGAGTAACTGAATCTGAAATCATGAACATTAATTTGATGCAAGAATACTGCCAAT
>JAHZNA010004472.1:0-15533 GCA_027743935.1 Sinodicranocentrus sp. ZH6 | reverse complement strand
AATTTAATTCGTCCGCAAAACGTACCTTTTTCCGCAGAATCTACCTTTTTGTCCGCAGGACATTTCGATGCCATACTTTTTGAGGATTTTTCTCAATCCTTATTGTCATATAGAATGTATGGCATCTCATACTTGTCCTCTGTCCCAGCAGGGTGATGCTTTTAGGTAGTGCTTCTTTGGTGGATTGTTAAAGCATTGGCGAGTGCCAAGGGCATAAGATGAAAGTGCACTCCAGCATGATATCCCAATGTTCTTGACTATTGCCACCAACAAAAATCCATCCACTCTTCATTTCTCATTTTGGCTCTGGATAAACAAGAGATTATTATTCTGACTGCGTGTGCAAAACTCAGATATGTCGTGGCATTTATTCATGATCCAGAGCATGGGGGAATGTGGTCATTATGTGAGTGTCTATGGAATGACAATGTTTGACATCTACACAATACGTATCATCTATCTATATTGTGTTTGGGGTTTATTGAAAATTAAAATGTGCATTCATTCGTCTGAATCTTGAGCAATAACCTGACCAGGCAAGTTTCATCATCCTTCAGGCAACTTCCTTTCACTAGAGAAAGTTGAGAAATGAGAATTGTATTAACAAGAGAGAACACCACAAGATTTCCAATTTATCTTTAATTTACGTTGTAAGACAGTCCGAAAGGACAATCGGGGAAGAGCTTTTCGTTTCCTTTTTCAACATGTGACCATGCAAACGCATTGTAAGTCTTAATGACATATACGCAGTTATTTTCTCGAGAGCAAGTCATCAGGATACAATTACGATTAAGTATCCCTTTGAATTTTCTCTTCGTCGGATGCAAGGGAAACGCTAGTGGATGAATTTACTATATTTGTACTAATCGTAAGCCGCAAGAGGATGTTGTGAGTGTGTTACTCTTTGGAAATGACTTTCATGCTGGAAATCCGCCGTAATCAATGATTTGAGTGTTATGTGACAAAATATGAAATGGGCTTCTTTGAAAAGGATACATGCTTCAAGGACAAGCTGTCTCATTTATTGTCCCTCTTTGTCGTCAACTTCTTGGACTTGGGACTATTGTACATGTGTGGTTATGCTTATAGTATCAAGTATGGCAAGAAAAAATATGTGTTCACTCGTTCTAATTCCTTTCCACGAGGATTTTTATTTCTTAGAAAAACTCCATCACAGCACAGACACGAACTAGATTTAGACGGAAAGACCAAGGCCAAGCTTGAGCAAGCAAAGCTACGGCATCAAACTCTAATGCAATATTATATGGACAGTTTTATTCTACAAACAATTACTACAGTAATCAACTGAGGAAGCGTCATCACCAGGTAGAAATTCGTCTAAAGATGAGTATAATTTCATCTAATATCAATCATATAGATAGAATGTTACATCAACCGTTAAAAGAAGGATGTGATAATAAAACCGTTTCCTGTCAAGTGGACAGTTGTACATATTACACCAACCGTCAGCTTTGACACACAGGTAGATGCAATTAATTAGTGAAGTAGAGAAATGTCAATACCAAAAATTCTCCGTAATGTTGTCTTAGCGTGACCTTTCCCTTTTTCTAATTTGATTTGATATTGCAACACATAGCGTTGTCAAACACCAGCAGAGAGATAAAAACGACACACTCTGGATTCAATTATCCCTTGAGAATAGAATTTTGTTGTGCTCAGGAGAGCTCTCAAAAAATCCATTTAAGTTTGTAAATAGATCAAATTCTTTGCGCATTTCTCTTAATATAAGTTATTCTATGTCTATCCCATCATCCTTCCGCAAGCGAAGTCAGACTAAAAGCAACTGCACATTTATCCTTCATGGGAATATTTTTTAGTTATGCATTCCGCTTAAGAGCGTGTTTATGCCATTCTTATATTTCACATTTTTTATGTTTGTTAAAAAAATAAAAAGAATTTATGTTGTTTTCTCTATTCAACTTGTCAACAGCATGGAGCACTTAAACATGGTAAAACTTTTTAGAAACACAGTGTCTTGAAGAAAGTAACATAGGAAATTGAGATATTTTTTCAGATGGATTTAGAATGGAATTCTACCTCCAGAATGGAGCTACTACTGCTACATAAACAAAAGGAATTCCGATATGAGGAAGATTTTGCATCCGTAATTTCCTGCACAAGGGGAATTTGCTCCTGGAAGCTTGCGGTTGAGTAAACTCCTGGAAAATGACAAAATGACAAAATCATGCTGTTGACATGAGCTCGAATCAAATTGAGTATGGTTACTTGAAGGAAACAGTTGGTAGCGATAGAGCATGCCATTATTAAATTGCAAGCATGCCAATACCAGTAAATATGTGAATTTCAAAGGGGATCTCAAGAAAAGATCAAGGATGTTGTGTTTCTTCCGTGCAACATCTGCAGTGTACAAGACTGAGGTCTAAAATCCCCAACAATAAAATATATCCAAGACCTTGAGCAACCCTGATGCTGCTTATGAAGTTGAAATATTTGAGAAAAATCATTCAATCTTTAACTACGTATCCACTGCTGTTCCTGTATTTTCATGGGGTTTATTCACATTAAATGTTATGGGGATATCAGGCATGAGCAAATCGTGGCTGAAATTTTTCCCTGATGGAATAACATCTGTGTAGAAAAGCTTTTAGAATGTGGGAGCAAGTTGGTTCTTTATATTCACTTTGGATTTTGTAATTTTCCTGTACACATATCAAGGTTGATTGCGTATATTTCTCGGTAGGGTATTTTTGTGTTGCAAAACTTACTACAACAATGCATCATGATGACAAAGTGTTCTTGTGTATGGGGGGATGTAAGAACTAAATGGGAAGTGTGTTGTAAATGTCAACTGGAAATTGCCATGGCTGATTTTCGCATTCGTAGACAAGTTTATTATCACACTCCATTTGGGGAGGAGAGGTACCCTTCAGAGAAATATTAATGATTGTGAACCACTCTGTGGAAAATATTCCCTTCGTCAAATTCAACCTCTGTAATACTTCATCCCAGGGACATGGTTTCGTGAGAAAGTTGAACAATGAGAGTTTCTTTCATTTCAGTGCACAATAGCAAAAGAATTTTGTACTTAAGGTTAATGTACATCTACACTATATGCACTTTCATGGGAGCAGAAAGACACTTAATTTTTCTCAGTTTGTGTACTTGAATACATAAAATGAAAGTTGGAATTTACTTCCTTTCCTCTTTTCTTTTTTATAAGAAGTAAAGCAGCTCCCATGGGTTGTATGCCCTTTTGCATTGATTGCGCCTCAGAGATGAATCCAGAAAGTGTAGGAAGTTTTACTATGATACTACTTTAAAAGCTTCAAACTTGGAGTTGGATAATATTTTATACAGTTTTTTTGTTTTCAGATGAGAGCCCTATGAAAACTAGAAACCTCTAAGTCTATTGATTTTTCTCATAAATCCTCTCGAGAAGATGAAACATCGTCGTTTGAAAGAATTTAACTGACCGGAAGCTACGTGGGTTGCATTTATTATATAACTTTAGGCGGAAGGAGATACTCGCTTTTACGCACGTTTTCCTAGGGTCAAATGGTGAACTTTTTTTTAGTTATGTGAGTTGTGAGAAAAAAAATCCATTACGGGAACTCCACTCCGTAACACTTTTCACCTTATTTCGAATATTACAAGCACGTTTTCATCTTGTGTGCAGAGTATTCGTAAAGCTCACAACATTCCATAGATTCTTAACGGAAGCATGTATTCTTCTATAAAAATCCGGCTTTAGGTGCATAGCGAAAATGTCGAGGAAATTTTTCCACCCATTCTTCTGCTAGGACTCTAAGCGTAGTATCAAGCAGTGAGAGAAACCAACTTCAGTAAAAGGAGGCAACCTGCAGCCAAATCCTTTATGCAACTGAGAAAGCAGAAGAAGACTTGAAGTAGCGGATATATTTGTTTTTTCGAACTTTCTTCCTGTTTACTCCATCTGTGGAAGAAATACTCAACTTTGTACAATGCTGGCAGAAATTTACTTCCCGAAATTTCGGTCATATTCGTGATCAAGCGGTTTTATCGATTTGGGAAACGTAAGCAAGTTAACAGGAAATAGCAGTAGATGGCGAACGATCTGCTTTTGGAAAGGTGAGGTGCATCTCCCTAGAAGGAATCTAAAGACGTACCAAACTTTCACCTGCAGGATATATATTACATAGCATGACAATTGCACATGATTTGATTACACACATCATTAATTTGACATTTGAATGGGTAAAGGTTTCATTCGAGAAGCTCGTATCAGTTAGAAATAACAATAATTGATCCAATAAATATGTATATTTTGTAGTACTTTGTCAATAGACAAACATTGTATGATAATGTTTTTTTCTTCAATAAATGCATATAATATATATGAACAGTATTTTACAAAAGAACACAGTCGTTTTACCCAGTCCAAATCCATTGTTTGACCTTGTTTCCGAAACTAAATTGCTTTTAACATTAACAAACATATCAAACAAAAAGTATTATCAAGAGGCACAGCAAACATTCTTCTAAAATCAATTAAAAGTGAAGAATGCAAGCTAAATGAAAAAAGGTGAGTTGGGACTGGGAGAGGTTATGAAATATTGGTAAAGTCGCCAGAATAAAAAATGGACAGCAATTATTTACACTTATCTTTCCATTCATTATTCTAGTGATTAAAGTGAAAAGCACAATCATTCAAACTGTTGACGACTAGAAGGTTGAGTGTTTCTACAGTATAATACCAATGAGCCCTGCTATTTCTACTTATTCAAGATCTCAAACTTTGGAAAACAAAATTGGATACCAGAGCATTTTATCTTAGTCTTTAACCACCCCACACTTCCTTTCAACTTTTCCAACTCACATGAGACTCGGAAAAAACTGTACAACTCAATAAATTGCATCCTGTTTCATTTTTCCTTTTCCAGACTTGTAAAAACCCAGTCAATCCTCTATGTTAATGATGGCGTATCACAGCAAGCCACCTGATCCCTTTCTAACAAGCGTGATGTGATGAGCTTTCATTGAAGGGAGCTCTCGTATATGTAGTAACGAACGACAAAACTCACTAGACTGATGTTCTCCAGCGATGCAAGTACTATCCATTTGATCCTACTGGTAGAAAGAGAGACTTCGGCACCCTTTCTCAAAAACTCGTTCCTACATTCTTTCCCACGATTTTGCAAGTAACTTACAGAGTTTCTCAGCCACGTCGAGTTGTATCCAGGTCGACTTTCACTTATTTTCTCCTTTTCCCCAGCTTTTCTCCACGAGTAAAAAAGGGTCTTCCATAATTTATCAACCTCTGACCTTCGCCTTTTTCCAACTCAACCTGAAATGGTAACTGCTTCCATTAACTATTAATTCAGAGCAAAATCCTTTGCATTGACTTTCTTCAGCCACCTCACGAGAGAAAAAATTACACTGCTCTACTTGGTTTTCTGAAGAGTGTCGGTGGGTGTTACAAAGAAAACGAACGTTTTGTACTCCTGTCAAACTCACGGGTTCATTCATTCACAGCCCCTCTTAAAAGTGCAAGTGTTGCTTACTCAGCTTGACTATAATTGTATGCCTTGTTATATGATCTCTGTCTTCCATTCATGATGGAGTGAGAGGGAGGAGGCTTCGACTTGCTGTTAATGTATCTGGCTAGACATGACAACAAGACAGTCAGTCAAGTACATGAAAAAAGATGTCGACTCACATTTTTCTTCATTACTCCCAATATCTAGCCAACTTTACCGATTTTTTTTCGTCATGAATAAAATGACGTACTTGACCCTTGGGAGATGGATTGGATCGCGTCGCGAGACAAAACTTTCTTTTCAAACTGGGAGAGTGTGCTAGCTGGAAAACATGCATATTGCATAGAATGTGCAAACTCCTTCCTTTTTCCTCTTACTCTTCCGTCATTTGGGTTCAGCTTCCAAGGAAGCCATTCACAAAATCGGAAGGGATGTGGTAGGCAGTAGTTCAGGATGATTTGTTTGCCTCTTTTCCCAGAGAGATTTTAAATGTAAGAGGTTTTCCTGGAAAAGACATCCCATTCAAGGGCCTATTTCCAAAGTTAAAGAGAATTAAGTACATCTGACTATACAACTGGCTCATTAGAAAACAAGCGTAGGCACTTTTATTGAGAGAATCACTCACTCTCGACCACTTTTCTTCGAAAGATGAATAGGTAGTACAAGTTTAAATGAGCTTTTTTCACTTTTGCATTGATACGCAAAAGCCTTTTAGGAGCTAAAGAGTGTGCTCGAATTGCATTTTTAATAATAGTACAAACATGAGAACACGGCTTTTTGGTACCTCGTTATTTCATAACTTCTCTTATGTGAAGTTGCATAGCCATTTTTGTCAGCACATAACACCAAGCTCTCATAATGAAGCCAAGTTGAAGAATTTTCCATTAGCGGAAGTATGCAGTCAGAACAGAACACAATTGGTAATTTAGACTTTTAATGTAGGATTTGTTGCTTCATGTGAGACGCCAGCAAGAAAAGTATCTTCATTAAACGAATCCTTCAATGTTATTATTTCCATATACCATCCTTGTGTAGCAGATATTATTAAGGAAGTAAAGCACACATAATATGTACACTTGAATACCTACGTACAATGGCATGTCCTCGAACATAAATCTCAATAATTCATTGGCTCAGGTGCCTGTAGAGTTCACACTGTAGGATTGGCATTAGTGCACAGATGCACACACGTAAACATAATCTTTTTTGCTGAAATTTCAACACAAGTCGTGGAAGCAAACATGTAAACAGTTATGTAAGTTATGAAAACCTTGTATATCTTTGTTTTCAAACATTTCAAGAGCTTTCTCCTGGATACGCGTACGTTGATACAGTACACTTGAAACAAGAAAATTTACAACGCATTTGAGTAAAATTCTAGGAAAAAATTAACGAAATGCCTTTATTTTGTTTCAGCATACAGAATCCAATATAAAAATGTACTCATGAGTGAAACCAAGTTTATACTATACGAAAGCATATTTTTCTTGCGAGTTCAATTGTACATTTTTACGTCATAATACTTTCGCAACTTGATACACACTTGTTAAGCTAATTAGACGAACATATTTTTTTCTACGTTTGGAATTTTGCAATAATTCCAGGTAAAATAAGATATATGTAAGCTTCCTTTAATACTTATTTCAAAATTCACACATATTCATGTCTAGCTTTCTATGAAATTTCAGCTAAAACCGCTGATGGCAATGACTTGTGGAAGAATATTGATTACGGTTATTCGAAATACATATATTAATTCAAGAGCGTAGTCACATTATTTCGACTCATGTTTGAGAAAGTTTTATTCTCCAATAAAGTATGAGTTTCTGAGCTCAATAACATTAAAAACTTTCCTAGTTCATCAACTCGAGAAGAAGGAGTATTTGAGACGGTAAATGATAAATTATTACATGACTACTCTCTTTTCTACGGAGGATATTACAACAAAACCGACTTTCATATGCTTAAATCATGTTTTCACCTGCACCACCCTAATCTTGTAGCCCGGTTTGAAAACAAGGAAAAAACTCATCGATACAAGTTTTCCTGGCGTCATGCCCATTGTTAGTAGAAAATACGTAGTTAGGAGAGCATAATGCAGACAAGCTATTGCATACTAACAAAGCATTATTATCATCACGAAAACTTTCACCGCCTTCACTATCTTCTCAGTGAATCTAGACAGACAAAAGGGAAGGAAGTGGAAATAAATGACAGTAAAGACAGATTACTCGTTTAGTTGTATGAGCTATGTATCTTAAAAGGGTTCACTTGTTGGTTATATAAATGGAGAGGGAGAGAGAGCGCGGATACAAAAAAGTTGTTCAGACAAAGACCACATTATCCATGAGCTGGCGTTGAATCTCCTTCCCTTCGTACTTACATCCGCTTACAAAAGGCGAGAATATGAAGGCATGCAATGAAATCAACTAGTGTTCTTTGGCACAAAGCCAAGAAAAGTTGTTGATGGTCTTGAACATGTTCACTTTCCGTCTACTTATTGTAAGTAAACTTTAGCGTGTATTAGCCATTACCATTACATTCCTTTATACGTGTGATTTTTTTTATACTTTTTTCTCTTCCCTTCACTCATATGGGAACTGGTTGCAACCGAAAATGAATCTTAACTGCCTACTGGAACGAAAAGTGCCTGTTTGTCTGCTCACATTATCAAAGAAAAGCACTCATAAGCACTATTGACCAATTGTCTTGTGTATGAAACTCTTTGTGTATTTGCCGGCGATGGCTTGCATGTCATGTGCATTTTACCGAGTTGTCAGTTCAATGGTCATAGTTGGAAAACCATTAGTATTGAATACTGCTGTGTTCAAGACATTGGTCAGGAAGCAATCGACCTAGTTACTTTTACCATGAATTCCTTGACTTTTATATACGTTTTCTACACGATCAGTTTTGATATATTCTTTTTGCTTTCACTTTCTGTAAACCTGATATGTGAACGAACATGTAAAAACTGTAGTGTTTTAAATATTTAAAGATTTTTTTATATATCTCGATAATATACAGAAGGTAGAAGGAAGGTAGAATTTCTAATAGATAGGTTACTTATTTTTTATGGTGGTTTCCATCGATCTGTTTACATGCGATTAGTGAAAAAATCCTCTCCGCTGAGAGTTCATTGACTATACGTTTCCTTTGGAATGAAATAATAATATATTATTTAACATATGAAAACAGTACGTTTTCCTCTTTTATGGCTTGCCACTAGTAAAAAATTGTTTTCACAGAGCTTGTTGTCTTTTAACAGAGGAATTTCGAGGATAGGACCATATTTTAATCAATAAAATTAAGCAAAAACAAATTCATGTCACGGATTTTACGCACTTGCTAGAGTTGCACGCACAATTCGAGAAGTATTGTCGTTTTCATACCTCATTTAATGGTAATGTCACGCAAAGCAATTTTGTAAATGTAGCCGTTTCTCTCGACCTCAGCAAAGTGATAACGTTTGAAAATACTTGATTACTTATTCATTGCAATTCCCGCCAAGTGGGAAGAAACACGATATATAACAACCAAAAATATACATCCTTCAAAATGCAGCCATGATATTTTTTTTCGTGAAATAAATTTAACAAGTATATTTGTCCCAGAAAAAGGTATTTGTTTGTAATTATAGGTGGTTGTAGACATGTCAAGTTTAAGTTTTAAAGTTGTAATTAGCAAGGGAAAATGGTAAAATACGGCCATGACTTTTGTCTCAGAGTTCTGACAAGAGAACGTGTTTTATTTATTTCCAGCAAACTCTCCACATCTGCACTCTGAACACTAATGGCCCTCCTATTTGGCTGGAAATGTACCCCATTGCCAGAGAAAAGTGAAGGGGAGTCTCATCATATGACAGTGAAATATACTAAAACGCTGTGCACTTATTGCCCTTTGAAAGTAGGAGTGACGCAATATTTATCCTGGAACAGGGCAACGTTTAAAGAGTACAGTCCATAAAAGAGGGTTGAAGCAAGTTTGACAAGCGTCGATGAACCCTCAATGTTTGTTTTCATAATGAACTTGGGTTGGGAGTCTTGGGAGTCAATTTCCAAACAGGCTTATTTACGCTCCTTGTGTGATTCAATACTTACGATACATATAGAATAGTGTAAAATTCTTCACAATACCCTTCAGCCTTCATCTTTTTCCACTTTGTGGAACAACAACAGCATGTCACTGGGTTCATTAGCTGTGATCAAATGGAATATCACGAAGTATCATGTTCCTCCAAGAATGGCATGCATTTGATGTAAAGAAGCTTCATCCTCTTTTTATCCTTTTATGTCCCTTCCCTCCCCTTTCCTTATTACGTAAGCGTTATTTTTCCTGCAAATTCTTTTTCCATACTATGAAGTCTGATGTAGAATTACACGCAGTGTAAATGTCCAATATGCGACAGTACAGTGATGCACGAACGCCCCGGTAAGTCTGTCACTGAGTCCTTTCAGCTCGTTGAAAAGACGCTCAAGTTTTTGAGTCGCATTACAAACAAGAGCATCAAACAATGACAACTAGTGTAGTATAATAGCAACTACTTTTAGCGTATCTCTCCGCCAAGGAGAAAATGCGGAAAGGAAAAGCTAAGTCCACAGAGAAAGCTTACATACATACAGAAGCAGAGTGAGAGACGCTGTTTTGGGAGAAATGAAAGAAAATTGAACTTACATCAAGGATTTCGTCTTGAGGAGGGGAGCCTTGATGCCTAGGATCCCATTGTGACTTTTGACGGATGTGGTGTCCTTGTTGCTGCTGTTCCCATCTGTAAGAATCCCTTGTAAACTCTCCTCATCCCCACCGCTTGTTTTATTCCTTTTACGGCAGCAACAGCACACAACGTAGAGAAGACTCACTGCCGTTGCAGCACCCAGACATAGTAAAAACAGAGCGTATATCATACTCCAGTGCTCCATTAAGTCTCCCTGTAAACGACATTTTTCACAAAGTCACTTTAAGTCATCAGGCTCATACATTATTTCCAAGATAACATCTTTTCATGCCAGGAAAAAGCTACCTCGTGTCATATCATGAGGGACGATACGAAATGACAAAAAAGTTGGGAAAGTTTCATTACTAAGCTATTTTTATACATTAGCACCACCGTAATCTGTTGGTAATAGAGGAACGGCTTTTACTAGGTATCCAGTTCATATTCTATCTTAACAATCTTACAAGCTAACTTGTTGAAACCATTCTTAGAAGCTGTTAGAGATATTTCGTATGCTTGTTTGAATAAAATGTGTTGAAGACTTTTTTTCTTGAAGAAATGCTAATAGGGATAATATGCATGATATATAAAAATGCTCGAAGACTTCAAGCTATAGTAGGTATATATGTATACTGCTGCTGATGTAAATGTTCAAGTCGATATTCAAATGAAAACGGTAAGTTATTTCATCCTTAACATGACAATCCTTTTGACATATTATAAATCCTTGCTATATTCATTCTTATAAAAAATTGTATGCAGATAACGAATTCCTGACAAGTTGATAATTTACCTTGTGATGAATGTCGTTGCCTATTCCCCTTTTCCATCCAACTTTTTTACAGAGACGCTGATGGGCTCTTTTTATCCTCTTCGAGGTACATCTAACTGTTGTGGGAAAACAAGGTCAACCCGACACTGTCGTGATTGTTTTTCTCTCCATGCCCATACTTGCTTGTGTGTGTTATGAAATCTGAGATGCTCTGCAATCTCTTTGGACTATTTCGTCAGATAACTTTTCCTACATGTACACTTTCATCCTTTTAGCTAAACACAGCGGTTTCATCAAAATCTAAACAAAAAGTTTTGTAGATACAACATGAACTTGTGCGTGACTTGGTTTATGCCATAATTCATTTATTTGGCTCTTTCCCACCCCACCCAGAGCCTTTAGTATAAGTTTAATATAAATTATACAATCATAATTGTCGTATACTATGAAAATAGTTTAATATAGAAAAAAGGTTAAAAAAGAGTGCGTTTCATTTTCTAATACTCCCCTTCCGTTTATTTATTTATTTGTTCTCTGGATTGTGTGATGATAAAGCCACTGATTTACTCGTTTGATAACCCAGTTTATCACCAACCAAGCATGCCTGACATTTGCGTAATAGTATATAGGCTTTGTTTCATGTGTTTCTCTGTTTGAGTTGTTTAGTAGGAGTAAAGCAAAAGTAGACTGTTTTTTTAGAGTGAAGCAATTTGGCATGTCAATGACTAACTCTTGTGATGAAAACAATGAAGACACTTCCTACTTTTCCTCGCTAATGCAGTTTCTTTTATTCAAGTCACCCTTTCATTACGACAATAGGTCAACATTCCAAACAAATTAATACTTGCGTCATACATTATGCAAGAGAAGCAATATATCCCTTTTCATTTAGAAAAAGAAAGTCCATTCACAAAAGCCCGTGTGCCACTTTATACTTTGCAATTTAGTAAAGTGCTAACCCTTACGAAAACATTTTTCGATAAATAACCTTACTGCAGTTTAGATTAATCAAGAGGAGAGAATTTTCCTTATCAATTGAATGGTATGTAGTATACGTATCAGGAGAGAGAGAGAGAGAGGAGAGAGAATTTACTCGTGTTTTATTAGTTCAAAGTAATATCCATATATTGTACACTAGGTTGCTTTCACGGAGACATAAACTATTTGGTTATGAGCAATAAAATGATATTGGCATCAAAGGGAATTTTCAGACCAGCCACAGAGGCTTATGAATGACACTTGTTCCAACTACGAAAGTAACCATTTCCATGGCACCCCTTGTCAATGCCGACAATCACTTCAAAGCTGGGGGAAAAAGCAGGTTTTTCTGGAAATGATGAATGTTACAAATTTATTGTGTTCACATGTGCAATATGTGAAAAGAGCGTCTGTTGCAAAGAGAGAGAAACCCGGTAGTTGTGGTAACATTCTCAACCTGACGTTTCATTTTCTTCATTACTCTAACAGCGATGAAAAAAGGTACCCAACGGAAGAGAGACTACTAACTCAAAAAAATCCTACAAGCGTGAAGAAATATCTTGGTTTTGGAAGAGTTGGTGGTTGATTTGACGTGTTGTATATTTTATTTGGATGGATGGCGAATTGTTGCTACCCTCTTGTTTCGTAACATTTATAGTATGTGTTCCCTCCATACACGTATATGTGTATGATGATGATGACGATGATGGAGATTTAACGCAGGAAGATTGAACGGAAGGAAAATGAAGACTAGTTACTTGGTTCGTGGTGGACAGGAATGGGAAATGTCTGTAATAAAATTATTGGACCACAAACAAGCATCCGACCACATAATATTCCCTGAAGATTTCCTCCTACTTTCACTTCTGCTTGTTTCTTTCCCAGCTCTATTCGTACCGTGCTAGTGGATGATGCCATCAGGCTACACTAGGATGATTGAATATGCATGTAACTTTGATTCTCTACTCTACCCGAATAGCCTATATTTGCTCATGGTGCAATGCGTTCGTTTTGAGCCTTTAACACTATCCAGGAGCTCTGTTTTCAGCTCAAGTGATGACTTTATTACAGCCTCATCAAGTTTCCAATCAGGTTTGTCAGTTGACTACATGATGTTGCAAATTCTATCGGGATCCAAGCTAAAAAGGGCAATTGTTAACGGTCTTCCTTTTCCTCTGAAACTCTTTCAATTTCATGGATTTTTACTACAATAGGAGAACAACGAGTTATGAAGGGTGGAACTTTCTCACAGTCTTGGCACAGATGTATAGGAAAATATGCACATCAGAGGTATGTTCTTTTTGCACGTAAACGACACTCAGCAACCTGGAAAATGAATTTTTGGTTGCCTAAAACTTGTTTTCCAGCCGGTGGACTAACTCTTTTAATCCTATTCTAAGTAATTGCAATTAGTACATGATACATGAGTAACCATAGATTGTGTGATTCATTATATAATTATAATAAGACTTCGTACAAAACAATCTTCTAACGTTACCTGGACGTGTTTTTGAATGACGTTGGGTCGTAATTAAAACATTATTACAAAATAATTTTTCTCGGGATACATTCCATTACTTTGGTCTAAACGGAACAGTAGACTCATTTATATTCGAGGTACACGAGTACACTAGGAAACTGATTTTAACTGCCCATTTGTTATTTCCTAACCGGTTAAGACTTAATTCAGCTGGACTGGAAGCAGGACTTCGACTTATCAGTCAACAAGTTAACATAAATCAATTTCTGTGTAATTAATCATATTGAATTAAAAATACACCTGCTTCAATAACAAAGTACTGTTTACATGGATTGGAACAGAGTTCTTCAAACATTAAGCTTCCGCTTGGAATTTCGGTGCGGTTGGAAACGAGGCTCCATTTTTAAAACTGTGGTCGACAGGTGATCAGGAATATACCCAGTGGTAAAAAACATACTATTTTGTATTTGAGCTGCAGAAGGACGTCTCAGTGGATCATTGTTTAAAAGATGAAGACAAAGAGCTTTAGCTTCCACAGACAAACTTTCCGGCAGAGTAAATCTGCCTTTGACGATGTTCCCATAAATTTTAGCTACACTTTCAGTCGAATGAAATGGAGGTAGTCCAACCATCAAATGATACAGCGTACACCCTATAGCAAAAATATTGAATATACGCATTGAAGTTATTTTTCGAAAATCACAGTTATTAAAACTGTGCAGTACTATAACCGCAAAAAATAACCGTACCTAATGCCCACAAATCGACTTGGAGGCCATAATCCTTCCTGTAAATTATTTCCGGGGCTATTTAAAAATGTTTTAAATATTTAGCATTAGTTGTTAGTATTACGACATTTAGAATAAATGTTTATCTTCATGATAAAGTAAATACTGTCTGGAAACACTACCCATATAATCAGGACTTCCTAGTACCCGTCTGAAACATAATATTAAGTTCTAATAAAGGTGAATCAAAAAAAAATAAATGAAATTCCACCCTAAAATAGACTAATTTTCATTGTACCTGTCACTAATTGAACCCTTTTCCAATTGCTGAGCTAAGTACACCCTCGCAAACTTGCCGAAGAAAGAACTTTGCTTCTGGTTCAGTAATAGTCTTGCGTTTTTTAAGAAGATCCTGCAAACTCCCTTTCTCACATAGTTCCATCACTATGTACACGAACTCGTCATCTTCAAATCGTGTATGGTATTCAACCAGTGTGGAGTGTTTCAATAGCTGATGGATAGTAATCTCTCGATGTAAAAAGTGTAGCTCAGTATGGCCCATAAGCTTCATCTTATCTATCGCCTTGCAAGCATATACCTCATTTTGTGACTTCTCAACCGAAACTGCGTAACATTTTGCAAATCCTCCTTTTCCAAGAAAGCGCTTACGAAAGTATTTCGAAGTTGTTCCTGTACTCGATGAATCAACAATTATTGAAGGAACAGTCACCAATTCCAATTTTACATCTTTCTGTGGTTCAGAAACCTTATCAATTTTTTTATCTAACGGGGCTTCTTTGTTTCTTGAGGAACACACACCACTATCCTTGTTCATCTTATCACGTGTCTGGCAAAAAAAAACCTTTTGTCGTTTCTAAATGAATGAGACAATTTTTCCCCCTTATTCTGTAAATACAGACTAAATACTACAAAATACAACTCGGTAGTCAACAGTCAAGTTTTCTCTAAAGATTTTTTATACGTAAAATATGGATTTTAATAAAAACAACGTCCGTACATCCACATGATCAATAATAGATCCCAACAACAGCGTGAAGTTTTCCACCTTCGCCTTTTCGTTAAGAGATGAGTATTTGAACAAGATTGTTTCACCCGCTCATTTGCCTATCTCATACTTTGGCCATATGAATCTGAATAGTCCGCAAATCATGCTGACCTACATGATACCAAAAGTAAGTACTCATCGTGTGTGTTCTTGTTCACGAAAAGTAAAAAGTGACGGAGTGAGTATTATTGTCCAAAACTAGTCATTCAGGAGAATAATCAGAAAGGCTGCTATCGATAAGCCAAAAAGTACCAGCCTCACAAAATAAACTTCTTAATTGCCCATTTAAAATTTGCA
>JAHZNA010004471.1:0-12664 GCA_027743935.1 Sinodicranocentrus sp. ZH6 | reverse complement strand
GTTCATGAGACCGCCAAAAACTAATTTCATTTTTGGAACCTACTCGACGATAGCTTTCGAATGACGTATCGCACTTACCTAAATTCCACCGGACTAAATTAGCGTAAACAACCTTTTCTGCTAAAATTCACTACATAGTAAATATAGTAGGACCCTATTCGGATTTTCGGAAATATAGTACCGTACTGTACTATAAAGTACCTGCCCAAAAGTGTTTCGAAATATAGTACCGTACAAGTAATTATAGCACACATGGTCTGTCTACGGTGTACGTCATATGACATGTACTTGAATCATTTTAAGCATTAAGGCGAAAGCACATTCGTGACATTTCGTGAACGAATATGAAAGAGGTATTTTGAACAAAAATCACTTTTTATGGCTAGTATAGTAATGGAGATGTATTTCAATTTCCTAACAGCAAGCAGGGGTAATGAGAGGATATCGCAGGAATGCTAAGTGACATAGTTTATCGTTTTGTGGAAAGAGCTCTTGGATGTGTCGAGTCAAATGGAATCAGATTGGAGAATCATACAATACATATTGCATGAGTCTGTTTGTGAGTGTGTGAGTTTGTGAATGTGGACTGAAGGGACAGAATACCCGAGGGAGAGTATTATTATGTGTGAAGGATAGCACGGTATGCTCTTCTACCATTACATGCAATACTTTACTGTATTATAGCGCCTACTCCAGGCTCTAAGGGGAAATCCTGTATCTATCAGTGACATGGGCTCACTTCGATAATTAGTTTTTATTCGTTTTCTTTCGTTTGGGTTGGAGTGATGGTTGGGATACGCAAACGAATATTCGGATTTCGATTCGATACGTTTTTAAGAAGCTGGGATGAAAGGTACGCTAAAAGACGAATATTCGGATTCAGATTCGTTTCGTTTTCGAGACGCTAGGATGAAGGGTTATACGAATAACCGATAATTCGTTTGTTTCGTTTTCGATTTATCAATGGTGACAGAAGTGTTGGTACAAATTCAAATATTCGACTCGACTCTTTTTAAATTTGTTGTGCGATTAGCTAAAGTCGGGTGGGGAGGGTCGGGTCGAGAGGTTCCACCATTTTGTTGTCATCTTGTAAAATCCCATCATCTTAAGTCTGTATTCGCCAAAAGAGACATGTATGGAGAACCTGAGGCCACTCAGGAAACGTTTTCTTCATGCCACATTAGAAAGCGTATCAGCTAATGGTTCATTAACGACAGAGAGGATTATGTTGGCAGGATGTGATATCATTTCCGTTTTCTCCAACACGTCACGTGTGTTATTGAGCAGCATTCAGAAAATGAAGGTGGGAGGAGAATAAACTGTTTTGATATTATAAGGATACTCTCTCACAACTATGCATCCATGCATCATTCATTCAAGACTGTCGACTGTCCCTGTTGAGAACTAAAGAATAGGAAATATGTGACAGCACTTGTATGTACTTTGTGTAATGAACCGACAACAAGAAAGAAAGCAGTAAAGTCCCACCCAAGACATGGAATAAATAATACATGTTTAAAGATAAGTCCATACCGATACCATACACCACCACACAAACACACATCTGCTTGCTTTCACTTTCGGAACACACTGTCTCGTCTCTGGTGAAATCGAAAAAGAGAAAGTCACCTGTGTGCCCACTTTGTTTTAAAAAACGAGGAGAGAAATGAGTTGTCATGCGAATTCAATGGCGATAACATTTCCCCAAACGCTCGTTGGTTTAATTTATATTCAATTATTTCTTAATATGGTGGTGGTCCATAGTGGAGCCAGGACGATTTTTGCCCTTACTTTACACAGTAACTCACCATGGTAACTATATTAAGAAGTAATTAAACTAATGAGCGTTTGGAAAAGGGGTTATCGCCATTGAATTCTCCATCATCGAATGCGTAAATATAAGTGCACTCATTTAGTCGACGTGAGTGTGTCATGGAAATGGCTTTGCTTGTGAGTGAGCTGAAGTGAGGATTTTCGCTGTTACATACAGTGCTTGGAAATGGAAAAGTTCTCTACAGCATCCGAGGTTTTGCTTGTATTTAAATGCGCACACTTGAACGGAAGATTTGTTTTGTCTTAAGCACAAGCACATACCCTGCCGCCTGCCGCGCGGCTAACTACAAAAAACCTGTATGTTGTGTAATTTATTGGAGGGGAAGCACTGTAAGTGCATGTGTGGAGATGGATGAATAGAAAAAGGGAAGAAGAGCTATTGGGTTTTTAACTCACAAAGAAAATAAGTGGTTTTTGTGTCGTCGGTGAAGGTGAGATGGGTGAAAGGAAAGGAGGAAACGAGAAAAAGTCAGACTTCAACATGAAAATGAATGAATATAACCTGACAGCACATTAAAGCCTACGGCGTTCTTGGGGATCTTCCTCCGCAGTTCCATGACATGATGGCTTTAATTCAAATTCAAATTCAAATTAACTTTATTAGAGTGTTAATACAGTTTCAGGCATACAAATATGCTTGTTCTCCCAACCATAACACTGACGAATCTACCATTTCACAGATAACACAAATTTGAATTAACAATAAAATAGGTAGGTCATTCCAGAAAACAAATGAAATCAATTAAACATACCAAGTCGTAACCAAAACAGAGAGAAAATATAGAATTTCATGTTATGTCATAATAGAACAAAAAGTATGCTAGAAACAAATCATATGCAAGCATAAGTAACATAGGGTTACCATAAAAAGGATTGCAAACAAGTGAAAATTCGCAAATTAGTAGAAAAAAATATTTTGACTATCACACACATATATATTTTATTATTTCCCACCAGAAAACATTTATTCCTATAGTAAGGTGCTTTATTGATTAAGCTCAATCGTATTTAGTTAGTTAACATTTTCTTTTTCATGTGGACCTGTATACGAAAGATTTAACACAATCATAGTCTGTGTTTAGTCTTACAAACTACAAATTCTTGTATTTTACAAACTTTCAATAAACCAAACTAAAATTCCTGTGGAATTTCCTTCAAATTGATGTTTCCAAATATTCTTAACCAATAAAAAGATTAAAAAACCAAAAATAATTAAATGCCAATCCGAAAATATCATTGTTTTTGGACGTATACTCAGATGTTGGATGATAAATATAAATACTGAAACTGCATGTGAAGCAAAAAGCTCCAAAGGGGTAAGATGGATCAACATCATAAAAGCAAGATGTACAACGTATGTGGTTGTATATGCTCTCGGTTAGAGTTGACTTTTGGGGGATGATTTTATTTCATGAATAAGTTTAGTAACATGTTTAGTTCAAAACTGTTATCCCCAAGGGGTTAGGGTAACAGATGAACCCCTACCCCAAAAATATTGAAGGTGCAGTTTTTTATGAAACGTCCAGAAATCGCATTTTCAGGTCGATTATACACATTTTCCTTTTTACCCTTCGGTAATATGTGAATGTGCTCGGTTAGATATTGCTTTCGGGGGATGATTTTTTTCTCATGAATAAGTTTATTAATATCTCATGAGTTTAAAAATGCTACCCCCAGGGGGGTGGGAGTAACCGATGACCCCCACCTTCCAAAATATTGAAGGAGTAGTTTTTCACGAAACGTCAAAAAATTGAATTTTCAGGTCGATTCTTCAAATTTTCCTGTTTTACCGCCCCAGGGGTCACTCCAACCCCAGGTGGTTGAATGTGCTCGGTAGGAGTTTGTTTTTGGGGGAATGCTTTTTTCATTAATGGTAACATGTCATGAGTCGAAACAGGGTGATGGTGGTGAACGTTTAGGACCCAACCCTCCAAAAAATTAAAGATGTAGTTTTTAATGAAGCGTTTGAAAAATCCCATTTTCGAATCGATTCTACACATGCCACTTCATGGGTGGGGTACTAAAAGGCTACCCCATCCCCCTGGGGTAAGATTTTTTGGATGTTACCAAACCTCTCAATGAAGAATTTTTTGTAAAACTTGGGATTAGTACAACCGAGCATGAATAGAGTGAATAGTAGATTGTATGTGAATATGTCAAGCTATTACCATGGTAGAGTACACCTGATAACATTTATATGTGTGGAGGAGGCGAGAATGATTCAATGCTCTACATAATTTCTTCAATTCTCGCTATCATCTTGCTACGTAAATTATATGTAAAATATTTATGTACACATTTTTTCTCTTCGCCTTTCACCTTTTGGCAACCGGCATCCAAATCCATACTATGATGCATTGTGTGAGTTATGTATTTTACGTAAATGCGTTTCAGACATTTTTTACGTCTAGAACTGTTGGGGCATAATTCAAATGAGTTACCCTCTACATAATGAAGCCGTGGCTAGGCTGAAACGCACTTAGTAAGGTTATTTTGGTTATTACTGATAATTGGAAATCATTAGATTCTAGCACCGTTAAGGTGCTATGGCTGACTAGTAATCTCATAAAGGAAAGCAAAGTTAGAGCCTTGTTTGGGACGATTAAGGTGGCACAGCCAGACAGCTAGAGACGAATATTAAAACATTTTCAAAGGAAGGTCTTTGAACAGCTTAGAAAGACACTGACGCGCAAAAAAACATGGGGTTTGTTTATTTTATTCATTCACACCTGCTGATACCATAGCTGCTACTGCTTCCATCCCATCTGGTATTGCTGATGCTGACTGTTCTTTCGAACCTTGATGTGGTTGGGGTGGGTTGTACTGTGGGTACAAATTATCCGTTGGCATCTGGGTATGAGTATTTATCCCCCCATATGGTGCTGTTGGATGACAGCTTAATCCTGATACACTGGATACTGATTAGTTGCTGCAAGCTGCTGCGGGAGTAAGAATGGGTTTCTTGTCATCCAAGCTGCTATTTGACTTCCATAACCTTGTGACTGTTGTTCCTTTTTGAAAGTGATTTTAAGCTTCCTGGGTGGTAAAGGTGGTGATTGCACATTCTCCCGATACTCGGTAGCAGAATGTGACCTCTTCACGACCGGTATTATTGAGGGGCAGGTGAGAAATCGGCGTCGACGCAGTAAACTGAAGTTCCAAACCAAACGCAAACGAATTAGACGAGTTGAATACTTTAGCAAGGGGCTCACCAACATTTTCCAATAAATTGGCAGAGTTCAATCTCGTTCAACTGTATCCCACGGAGAACAAGTTTGACATTAAATTTGCACCTCCAACATTCCTTTTCTCTTCCACACTATTTTCTATCCTCTGCTGTAGCCTGGATATTATTCTCCTTTCACTATTCATTTTGATGCTCGTTCTCTCACAGTCGGTCGTGAATAAACATACATATTCTGACCTGTACTTTGCTCTGATGACACTGCTGCAGCAACTCGAACTCTTATTGGCGATGTAGGAAGACGTGGTGGCACCTGTGGCGATGCCCATTCTCCGTATCTGTCTGGTGGGTTTCCAAAGATCACACGGGTTGAACGAGGAGACGGCTGATCGTGTTCAGCAGTCCCATACTCGGAGGATGACTGATACTTCCCCTCGTGTTGACAGGACGGAGGCCACGGAGTTGGCTAACCAAATCTTCCGGTTTGATTTGAAATCGTGGTGAACTCATCATCTTAATTCAAGTTCTATCTTTGCTAATGGTTTACGATTTCACCGTAGCACGGCAATAATTTTTCGAAAAATTACAAATGCTACTAATTTACCTTAGCACTGCCATATATGTTAAAAGGACCATAAATGTTCCCGCTTATATGGAATGTTTCTTTAAAACTGTGAAAGACCAACCGTAATGACAAAAATATGAAAGATGCAACTTTTTTCGATAACTGCAACGATGAGAATCCACAAACACCCACGATTACAATTTAATTTAGATACGAATACGTTTGGCATTTATTCAATCATTAAAACAATCAAATTTATAGATTCCAATTACACACAAATAAGAGTTTTCGTTTTTACTCCTAATGCCAATAACAAGTCAATATCTTGCTTCCAGTTCTGTGCAAGTCTCGTAGCCAACTAAAGCAACACCAACATACAATCAGATAAAATACATGTATTAAAATGACTAGCTGACGTGGCAGTTTCCACCTCAAACTAAACCAATCTCCTAAATCACACTGTTTTACCTACATTCTTACAAATAAGTTTCCAAAATACTCTCAAACTCAGCCAATACTCAGCATCCAGACTCCGACTATTTTCTCGTATTCATTTCGGCAAACTTTAGAAAAAAGCAATCTCTCCGGGAACCACCAACCTTAAAGATTAATCAAAAGCTTGCTTTGCTCCCTGAACCATCCCATTTGTGATCATTTATCGATTCACTTTCTTTTCATTATTTTTTTGAACATTTCCAATCATATCGTATCATGAATATTATTTCTGTGGGAAACATTAGATTAAGAAAAAAAATCTTCAGTAAAAATTAGATTGAATAAATATTAGAATGTATAAAAATGAGATTAAGTAAATATCAGATTGTGTAAAAATGTGATTGAGTAAATATTTGATTAACTTAAAATTAAATTTGTATCGTGCGTGGGTAAATGGAACGGTTAAGTTTGCAAGTGTAAATATGACAAAAGACATATTAACAATAAAAATTACTTTTCTTTTTCTCTGATTTGTTATTTTGTTATGATTAATGCCATGTTAAACTGCTGCTACATACTTCCTGCACATGTTCTGCTTAGCCGATGCCAGCATATTTCATGCATGCTTCATCTCAAATTTTCCCATTTCCACCGGACAACACTTGGACCTACTTCCTTCAGTAGTTCAGAAAGCTCTACTTCCCTGGGTATACCGATTCTACGACTTTAATTAACTCCACCTTTGTCACATCTTTTTCCTTACGACATTTTTCATTTGTTTAAAAAAACCAAAAGATGTAGAGAATTTGACAGAGATTTTGTTGTAGACATTTTTTTAAAAAAAACATCAATATTCTTTAAAAATGCTGAAGAATGATATAGTACGTAAGACACATAGTAAGAAGAATATATGTCAATTTTGGACACCCAGGACCTTATGCAGGGCTGGAAGAACCTTTTAAATTTGGCACATTAGCGATACAGTTTGTTCTCCTTCAAAAATTGCTGAAGAATGACATACTAAATGCCATTTCATTTCAATCTAATTTGACATTCAGAGATACAGCTTTTACCACATGTATCCTAATTGCGTATCCAAGACGTAATGAACTAATACAAATACAAAAATGTCAATCATCACTGAATTATCATGAAGTATGATATTTTACATATTTTTTTAAACTTGTAAGTTCCAATATCCATAACGGCTAACATATATGAGGGCAAACATACCTAAGGGTTAACGGGAATAAGGTCTAAGGCACATAAGAGTTAATGGTCATAGGGGTAAGGCGCATAAGGGCGAATGGTCATAAGGGGTAAGGGGAATAAGGGCAAAAGGGCACGTAAGGGCAAGTGTGCTTAAGGACAAAGCGCCGGTAACGCATATATGAATTTTTGAAACTCGGAACCTTATGCAGGTCCTCAAGGGCCCTATCGATATGGCTCATGAGCAATAGGGAAGACGCTTATCTCTTTAGGTATCGATATCAAAAACAGAACTTGAAGAAGTCAAACCGTTCTCTCAGGAGAGCTGACAAAAAATAATCAGTTTTTAATGTTCGGCCGTGTGGCAAGAAAGACATACGGACTAAAATAAATAAGATTCTTCGAATATATCTTCGATATATTCTGCGAAACTTAATAAAGCATAATGTGTTGAGGATATCTTTCTTTCATAAAGTAGCACTATGGTGAGCCCAGCTAGTAGCGATTAAACTCACAAACAGTGCGAAGCATAAGAAGCACAACACTGCACTATTTGAACACGACAAAGCTCTTTTCTATTATTTTACTTCGCATTAATTTACGCTCTACACATTTTCCTCTCATATTTTCAAATACACACACTGCACCACCACCCTGCATTGCATTGTGACAGGGAAGAAAGGTTTACAGCATATCATGCACAACACAACAGATAGAAACGATAAACGATGTTTAGCAAAATTCATACAGCATGTGAATATATGAGTGCTGACGTGGAAGGAAGAATCACACACAGTGCTCAGGCAAATTTTGGACGAGAAAAAGATTGTTTGCTCAACCTGCTTACACACTCAGAATACCTGAGCATTCCAATTCCAGTTTGTATGGAGCAAATACCAAACGAGGTAACTGACCTAAGCAAACCTGCTACTGCTCCCAATGTTCTTATTTTGCAGATAAATCTGCTCCCTTAGTGGCCAGTGATGGCAATATACCATGAAGTAAATCAACTAAATATTTTGCTTAAATTGACTGTCCAGTCTTTTCATAACATTTTATGCATCTTTAGTATGCCACAAGTATGCTAAGTAGGGTAATATGCCACGTCGTAGAGTACACGGTAAAAGAGAAATGCGAGGTATTTATATTTACAGATAATGATTAATCCAGATAATAGAAGAGAAAAACGGAATACTGTTTATTATGAGTGAGCTGGAGATTTTTTCGTGACCAATTTTTTGCTTCTGTGGACAGATTGGTTTTAAACATTAAAGACTTTGCTTTCCTCGCAAAGATATCTAGTACAAATTTAATTATTGCATTCAAACCTATCATCTTTTTACATTTTTAATAAAATTTACATTTTTTGTTTCCTTCCCCTGTTTAACCCAAAAAGAGGGAATACAAGTCATGTGTTGAATAAGAGAGTGATAGCAGAACGAGAACGTAAATCCTGAAAAATTTCTACGTCCTCCAGATCTCCACATGATTGAACGTTTGGTAAGTTCAAACCCAATCAAAAATTTTATACAAATCTAAAGTTTAAATTTTGAATGCTAAACTCTACATAAGTAATAAAAAATAAGTCATGTTGTGAACATTTATTTATTTATTCACACATCATTCTTAGTTCCAGGCCTTAATTACAGAAAACCAAGTATTTTTTTATTCAAAAAATTAAAAACAAAACATGGCAAGCACAGTCGTTGGCGCTGAAGGTAGTTTTGATAAAATCAATAATATTTTCAAATATTTACTTACGTCACATGAAGTCATGATTTTTTTGCAGAGTCCTTGAGGATCGTCAATATATTAAAAACATCTGAAGACCTCTACCTAAACCAAAAGTGGAGAGACGTATTTCGAACACTAAATGTATCTTTCGAAATCCTGGAAAATAAAAGAGTGGCTGTTGTCCATGAAACAATAACTGTCGCATCCCTTTACCACGACTGTCTCCAATACTGGGTATCTTCTCAAGCCCAGTACGCCACAGTTGGAAATCTGATTTCTGTTCTGTATCAATTCCAACTAGATGACATTGCAGGTATTTTTAAAAAAATCTATTTATCAAATCTTTATAAAAACGTGTTCCTAATTTTTAAAAATTAAATAATAGATAAAATACGGATTGAGTTTGATGTCACTGTTGAGGAGGCTGAGACTTTACAGAGTAAAATCAGAACCGGACAGGACGATAGCCCCGGGCTTTCTAGGGACACTGCCGGCTTTGTACCTCGAAATCTTAAAAGACCAGCGGGAAACCAAAGAACAGACCAAGACTCTTTCCTCCCGGCAAAAAAGAGTTCTAACCTCACGTTCGATTTATTAAGCCCTTCTCCATTGTTTAGCGGTAGACAAAAAGAATTGTCTGCTTTACATGCATTGTTAAATGGCACTCACAAACTGACTGTCATCACTCATATTATGTCGGCGAAAAGATTGTTCTAAAACAATTCATGTGTTGATCACCTCACGTCAACAAGACTGGGGAAAATATGCAAGCAAATTAGAAATTAGTGTGTTCTCGGAAGAGGAAGCAATGACATTTGTAAAGACTGGTTTAGAAATTGAAAATGACAAATTTGATGATGAGATAAGGCTTCTTGTTTGTCGTTTGCAGTATTTTCCACTTGCTCTGAGTCAGGCCATCTCCTATATTTCTAATCAACAACAAATGGATGACTATTCTGTTTCGAAATATCTTGAAGATTTTGAGGTAAATAGTTTTCGTCTTTTAGAGTGTGACATTTCAGACGAATTAGAAAGTGACTATGCAAAAACTACTTTCACCACGTGGAAAATTACGATTGAAAAAATAGCTAATACTCCTGAATATGGTAAATTAGCTGTAGAAATTTTAAATTTAGTAGCATACGTTTCTCCTAATGATATTTATAGGGATTCATTTTTTAAATTAGATAATTGCACAGAGAATAATGTAAAACAGGCTGTTCATCTTCTTACAAAATATTCCATGATTACAGCAACAGATAGTCAAACTATTTTTAGTATACATAGATTGGTGCAGGAAGTCGTCAGAATTGATTTGCGTAGAACAGAAAAAGACAATGAGATGATAGATTTGGCTCTGCAGTTGGCACAAAAATGTCTCAATGAGAAGTTTTTACCTCACGCTATTTCCGCTTGGAACCATGCGAAAGGAGTGGCAGAGATATTTCCTAAATTTGTGGACCTGGCAAAAAATATCATTTTAACCTTTCAAAACGTTGGCAGATACAATAATGCTTGTCAATTTGGAGTGAATAATTTAGAAATCTTACAGAACTCTCCTCTTGTGGATAAACGAACTTTTCTAGATTACGAATTCTGTATCGGCCAAGTCTTCGAGTTTGATGGAGATTACAAAAACAGCCTTTATCATCTTGAGCGTGTTCAAGAAGAATGCAATGGACTTGGTTACAATGATACATTTATGCTAGAAGTTCAGCAAAAAATCGCTGTGGTATTTAATAGACAAGGGAGACAATCTGAGGGGTTAGAATTAAGTCTAAAAATTTGCAAACGTAAAAAGTCAATTTTCGGGCATGAACATTTATCAACTGCAAACTCCCTCTTTATGACAGCAACACTCGCTCAAAATATGGGCAAGTATGATTTGTCGTACTCAACATTTCAGGAAGGTTTCACCTGTTACGACAATTCAAATGACAAAGATGAAGATATTTTTCTGAGAGCTAGACATAATTACTCGATTCTTATCGCAGAAAGAGGGGATTATGCAAAAGCATTTGAAATTTCAGAAGATGTACTAGCAAAAACAATGGCAAACCCGGGTTTAAAGTTGCACTTCATTCTCAAAATAAATTCATTAGGTTCCATGGGTAATTATTTAAACGCATTGAGTAAATCAATTGAAGCTCACAAAATCTTAGATGAATTGTACAGAGAGCAAAAAACAGTTCTCGGTGAAAATCATCGAGATACATTGATTACCTTGAAAGAATTAGGTAGAACTTTGTTTTTCATGAAAAGATTAGAAGAAGCATATATGGCATGTAACATTGTTTATTTGAATATGAAGGAGAAATTTGGTTCAGAGTATGAATGGGCACTTGATGCCCTACGATTGTGTGCTCATGTACTTTCCCATCAAGGGCAGCATTCCACTGCTATTGAATACATAACTACAGTTGTAAAAACCTTTGAGAGATCGAGAGACTCAACGTATAGCTTTCTTTTAAATTCTAAATATAGCTATGCAAATATACTTGCGCGTGCGGGAGAAAATAAACACGAAGAAGCACTTTCTATTTTAGAAGAGTTGAAGCTAACCTATATGCAACTTTTTGGAACTAGTAATCGCGAATATTTAAAATGTGTTAAGTTTATTGCGCAAATAAAATTGGGAGGTACTGAGCTTAAGGATTGGATGGGAGAAATGTTATGTTAATAATTACATTTACTGAATATTTGATAAAATTTGATTACATAACCATTTTAAATCCTATATTTCTAATCAAAAACAAATGGATGCCTATTCTGTTTCGAAATATCTTGAAGATTTTGAGGTTAATAGTTGTCGTCTTTTAGAGTGTGAGTGTGTGTGTTAGCCAATACTCAGCATCCAGACTCCGACTATTTTCTCATATTTATGTCGGTAAAATTTAGAAAAAACAATCTGTCCGGGAACCACCTACCTTAAGGATTAATCAGAAGCTTGCTTTGCTCTCTGAACCACCCCACTTGTGATCATTTATCGAATCACTTTCTTTTCATTATTTTTTTTGACCCATTTCCAATCATAACGTATCATGAATCTGATTCCTGTGGGAAGTTATAGATTGGGTCTAAACTATATTGAGGATATATTAGATTGGGTACAAATTAGACTAGGTAAATTTGCCATTGAATGGGTTAATGGGAACGGTACTTTTGGCAAGTGTAAATGTATCGAAAGACAAATTTACACTAAACAATACTCCACTCTATTGTTATGATACAACCCGTGTTAAAATGCTTGTACTAACATCCTGTACATTTTCCGCTTTCCATAAAATGTAGGAGACAAGGGAGTTGGACGTTACTTATTAGTTCGCAAAAGTGTTTGAAGTTTGAAGGAATTAATGACACGACCCGATTTGATGGTTTATTGAGTGCATTGGGTGTAGAAGTATGTGTGAGTGATGTAAATTTTAGTGTGTGAGGTATACCACCGAATTGATAGGATTATTTGTTTCTGCTAACTCAGAAGCAACAAAGAGACGACCCGATTGGGTGTTCTATTAAATGTGCTATGTGGAATGACTCAACAGAATAAAAATTTCGTTTCTGAAGATAAAAAAGGTTATAAATACAATAATAATAATGTGATTTATTGTCTTTGAAGACCTTTGGTAAGGCAAATTACATCAGGGGGACATTAATAAATTTATAGTTAATGCTTCATTTTTTAAATATAGTTAAATTTAGAATAC
>JAHZNA010004470.1:0-14837 GCA_027743935.1 Sinodicranocentrus sp. ZH6 | reverse complement strand
TGAATCATATTAGAGAAGTATTAAAGTAATGTGCACAAACATCACATATTTGTAAGTTACTACACAATGCACTACACATTTCGCATTTTGTGATCTATACCATGATATAATGGCTCACGAGCAAGTGCATGCATAACTCTCTAAGCGATTAAAATAAGGATCATCCGTTTAACAGTTACTCTATCACCAACATGAACACATCCCCTCAGGCTTTAACGATGTACTGACGTCAATGCTTTTAGTAACGGCAAGAACAGGAGTTCACGTAATAATAAGTACACCTAATAATAAATGAGCCATGAATTTTTCTCAATCAAATGTGTTTGCGCACAACTTGCAAACCCCTTTATTACCGATGCAAGGTATTCGCGATGCTTCTTGGCATTCCTTTGTTAGGATGAAATTTGATTGGAAAGATATTCAGAGGAATATGAGCACGTATAAAATACGCAATTACGACTCGTATAGTAGAATGCTAACGATACTAAGAACAGACCAAACTTCTGGAGAAAGTAGTAAAAGACGTCGTAGTATACGATTAAAGATATCAAGTCACATGATAGTGAAATCATTAAAATTCCATTTGAATTGTTGCACTCCGATATAAAACTAATGACATCAAATCAAAGTATAGTTTTACAATTTCAACTATCAAGTAAATCGTACGCAATAACTCATTGGGTAAGTCGTGGTTCTTTTTTTCTTTCTTTTCCAATTTTTGTTTTCAGGATTACTATGCAGCAGCTATGTATGCAGCATATCTATATATACCAGAGAATTTTAGACAAGACGATTTTAGTACATGAATCAAATCAAGCATAATATCATTTATACGATGAAAAATCATATTTGCAAACTGATGCTACCTTTGAACGTAGTAAGATATATGATAGTACTTACGACGGCACAGAACTTTTTCGTTTCCGATGGTGATGGTGGTGGTGATGGTGATGATGTCTATGGCCGTGGAAGGGGGAGGGCGAGGATTCCATTCTAACCTCCGACATACTCCTGTGACCTATGCTGCTGACTTGACTATGACGAGTTGAATAGCTTTGTTGGCTTACGGTACTCGAAGCGCTACTACCCGGGTGATGATGATTATGTCCATGAGTTTGGTGATGGGTGCAGTTATGATGATGACTGCTGCAACTTCCGTTACCCCGATGTCTATGTAAGGTTCCATAAGGGGAGCTAGCTTGAGGATTTGCTGTTGACACACTACTGTTGTCGCTTTCACTGTAATGCAAACAAAACCAGGCACAGTTAGCACTCCAATAGTTTCGTTAGTCCAACTTTCAGGAAATTAGGTATAACTCCCATTAACCTTTTCCCTTCATAACATTCCTCTCACTAGGTATTCTTTCATTCAAACAACAAATTAGGAAAATGTAGGATAATGAGAAGAGACAGATAAATAGAGCGAGAAATATGATGAATAATAATCAATGAGTCATGTTGTAGTTATTAGCACATGCAAATAACAGATTGGATACCTGAGTTCACAGGCACAGACTCAAAAAAGTTGCAATGCCTCCGCAGCAATAATCGAACTAATGGATCACCCAGTCTGCGTAACATTAGAAGTTTCCGAGGAAGGTTCCAATTAGTGAAAAACAATTGAGTCGTATGATTTAATAAGTTCGTTCAAAATATTAATTTGCATGTTTTTATGCAGTATCACATCTGCTGTAACTTGTAACGTTGTAAATATTTTTTCCAATTTCAGAAATGCGTTAATTACGCAAATCATTTGTATTCAAAACATCGTCTCAAAGTATTTTATGGTTCTATGAGTCGCATAGCTTTTTTTACAAAATCATCCCATTACTCATTTACAAACAAAACAGACTGACTGGATCTGTATGTGTATCCCACCCAACAAAACGTTCATAGTTTCATCTCTTATATAAATTATTTATTATTTACATAAAAGTTTTACGTACGTAAGTCTTCATCTCATCTACACTTGCTTCCCACATAATCAGGGAAAGCAACTTTTTTCTCCATCACTTCCAGTAAGTCATTGCACAGTTACCCCAGTTTATGCAACATACTTTCCACTTGTGATTTGTGGAAGATCATGAAAATGACAGTGAAGAAGCCAGAAATGGGGTCTGGATAACACACTTTGTTAGTAAAAGTGTGGCATTGACTTTATGTAATATATGTTTTTCATTCTGAACAACATTATTTTTCTATTTTATATAACGCTTACATACTCGTACTTTCTAAAATATGAACGTTTGAGTTCAATAGAGTGAAATTAATTAGCTGACAGTTTGAAACAATAGTGGCTCCTTTCTTTACATTGTTCTTGTGCTAATTTCTAGGTTCCTAGAAAATCCCAAGTAGAATACTAACAGAAAACTAAAACGTTTTCAATTAATACTTGCATAAGCTTTAGGAAATTATTGAAGGAGAAACTCAAAATGTAAACTACACACATAATTGGAAGAAGAGCCAATTTATGCCACTAAAACTAATAGAAACCAAGAGCATTTGAAATTTCAAAGATATGCCTATCCTTATCATCGGTACGTAACACAGAGCAATTAGCATATCAATTTTTTGACCCAATAAGAAGCTTAACCCACTGTTTAGTTATTAGTAGCACAAGTTTGCACAATTTCATTATTTAATGTCGTGTTTTTCTTTCTCATAACAGCATTTTACTACATGCACTCGTAACAAATGTTGGAGGAAGATAAGAGAAGAAAAAATCAGATATGTGCCAACTAAACCTCCAGCTCCAGCATACATACCCTTTTCTCCGAATCTTCTGTGTTCTTTTGTTTCATAATTGATGTACAAAATATGCTGAAGGAAATTGGCATCCAGGTATACGGTAAAAGTAAAAGGTTACGAAAGCAACAAGTTATTAGCCAACGGTGTAACTATATTTCCAGTTACATTTCCTTCATCCTTGTCTAAGCATCCAGTCGCGCGTCGACATTGAAACTTGTTACTTCGCCGAGCCTAACTAAGTTAATTTCTTAGAGTGGGTTGAACTCTTGATGAAAATTCTGAGTATCACCTTTTCATCTAGATGTCTTCCAGTCCATAGTCACCATATATTATCTTGGTATGTGTGTAATTTACAATTTTCATGACAAATGTGAGTGGGTTGTTGTATTTCTACAAGCCGCTTGTAAGTACAATATTCATACATAAATGACTATAACAATACGTAACGCAGTGTGTACAAGAAATATGAATTCCGTTACACTCAGAAAAAGAAGGCTTTGTCCTCCAGAATATACGTTAAATACTTACACAACACACTTTGACCTATATTTTTTGAAATTAAACTTTTTTAAGTTCATACCTAAGTTGTAATAATAAACGTTATTAATTCAATTCTTCTTTGAAACTAATATGTAATAGGGGTGCTTTAGGAATCGCGTAACAGCTCTTTAAAAAGTACGTTGTTTATACAATATTATAAGAACAAGTAACTTAAAAAAAATTCAACTTTTTACTATTTCAATAACCCAACACTTAAAAATTGGACTCTGGACTGGAGTAAAAATCTCTCTTGAACATTTGTATAGGTGCATATATTCTGAGTAAAAAGAAAAAACTACGATAACCAACAGTGTACAGCTGTTAAAGTTCTCACGTTTATTTATATCTTTCACAATTTTATTAGTTCTGAATGAAGTTGGATGAAGAAGCTGCATATGAATAAAACACTTTGATTGTTTCCCATTTTTGTTTTTGAAAAATGTTTTTTGAAAAAATATTCTCCTTGCTATCTTAATTTTTTTTAAAGACGCATACATGTCATATATAACCATTAATAAGTTTTAAAGAAGAATGAACAAAAAACGAAACCAGTTATGAGAATTTATATTTAGCCGACGGTGTTGCATTTTAGTTTTAGCTCCAGCCAATGTTTTCGCAGTTGCTAGTACTCCCAACCTGGAGCAGAGTGCCCCATCCATTCGAGTAAAAAGAGAAAGCATAACATTTATCATTTGCAACTTTCTTCTATAGGTATTCAAAAATGCACCAGTTTATATCTTATGTTTTAAATCCAATTGGATTCTATATACAAAGTATATATATATAGTTGGTTCGGCTACACTAATTTGAGTCTATTTTTGAGCTACAGAACCGAACATGGTAATCGATTTCAACAGAAAAAATACAGCACATAAAATTGAAAAGGATATATCAACTCCTTTCATTTCATATGACGAAATACAACTTCATAGCTTTCAGCAATAGAAAAAGGTTTATAAAGAATATTTTCACATATATATGTGTAACTATTTCTCATGTTTGCTGACCCAATTCGAATATTTCATTTTACTCTTTCGGAAATCACATAAGCATCAAATTGCTCAAAGCAGATTAAAGCTGCATAATCTCGTTATGAACTTTTAATCTTGTGCATAAATTCCAAAATGGTGTAATTGAACGTGACGTTTTAACTTTTTGCCATCTTTCCTCATTTCAAAACAGAATTACTCTTTCTGAGAGCACTTCTCCAAAACTTCGCCCATTAGAGATGAAATCATCGTGAAAATATCCTCTTCTTTCATTAGTCAAGTGCAGTCTCAAAAATAGTACAACGTTCAACCTTCTACGATGAGGTTTGACAAAGTAAGCTTTTACGAGAGTCCAAAAATGAATGAAATGTATTTGCATTATTTTGCTGCTGAACGTGGATTTTTTTTATATATATTTGGAGTGTACGTCAAATGAAATAACTAATGTAATGCATGCAAATTTTATTTTATCTAGTACAATGAAAAAGAACATTATCGTTTTTTATTCCTTCTATGCTTGGCATTACCTACACACAAAAAATGATTTTTATAGACGATGATGATGCAATAAATACAGTCAATATTTGATAGCATGAAAGTTTCTTATGGATATTTCTCAAACACAAAATCAACAGGAACATATTTGTACAGCTGGGCTGGACTAAGCATTTGCTTCAATGCAATCTTGTACAAACTCGTACAGATTTCTCTCCTACAACTCCTAATATAATGATTTTTCTCTTGGGAGATTTGGCTTCAGCTTCGCAGTTCATTTCCCCTTTTTATTCTCTATTTCCTCAGAGGAATTTTTGATCTCCTGTGAAAAGAAATATGAAGGAGAAATGAAGGCAATACATTAATATAGATTTATAACAAATATGAAATGATTCAGCGCAATTATTGCGTTTCTCTTGTAAACATCAATAAAAATTCCTGGCTGTTGCATAAATCATCATATACATATATATTGAGTGAGTTCAGAAAAACCCCACTTGTATTTGAATGTGAAGCTAAACAACCAAAGTTCTTTTTGAAGTGGGGACATTTAATTCCCCTTAAGTCGATTGAAAACAACTACCTCATTTATTGCGGTGGTTGCTAGATTTACGCCATACCGTACATAATTTTACGTGGTCACTTTTTGATCATGTCAGTCTAATCCTGTTCCCAGCGTTTGTAGATCTGTAGATCAGTCTGCTTCAGCCTTGGATTAATACAAATACATGGATATATCCCAGCATATTAGGCAATATTTACGAATTTAAAGAGGAAACTTGAATGAACGAACTGGCTGGATTTCATATTATAATGTTTCACACAACCAGTTAAAGGTAGACGGCATAACAAAATTAACAATTGTAATAACTTTCCCCCAGTCAATTCATTCCGCATCATCGATGAAAGAGTATCTTTTCCCTTGTGTGACTGGTTTCTAACTCCAGATACTTATTTTTTCATATGTTTTCCACTTCCCCACCACAGCGTCTATAGCATTATAACTTCGTTAAACCTGGAGAAGCATGATGTCCATTGCCTACTCCACTAAATGCTACGAGGGGAGGTGAATGGACACAGTCAGACAGACATATATTTTCCTATAATAGTTACGAGAATTCAGCCTAATCTGAACTTGATGATCAAATATATAATTAATCTCCTGTTTGGGAGTCTGATGATATGCAACAGAAAGTTCCAGGAATATCCATCTCATTACTAAATCATTCCAACTGAATGAAAAATAAAGCCTATGAGTGAAGCAAAGTAGAAGTAGAATGTGAATATTTTGCAACTCATTTGAACACATAAAAACGCTATGTTGTGGAGCTATGCTATGAGGCTGCCAGATGTTGCTTGTAGTAAAACTTTGGCAAATTATTCCGTCTATATGGTAGACAGGTACTCAACAAGTTTCACTACACGGAATGCATTTAAATTTATAGTTTAAATACGGAGTGCATGCTCGAAGGTGGGCAATTGAGCACCCCGTCAGGGGAGTATTTTTCACAATGAAACTTTCCACTGAGCTCTGAAATGGATGGTTTTCAAGTTAGAAACATTTAATCGCATTAAAAGTGAACAATACTCACCCAAATAATCAAGAGATTCTACCCGTCAAGTTAGACATAAAATAGTTCTTCGCCATTAGGCACAAAGCTGAGATTCCAGGAGAGACTTAAAATATTCCGCTTCCATGAACAAGGTCCAGTAGACCTCCTTTGGTGACTTGTGAGGCAGTTAATCTTTGACAATCGTATCATTTGTATACTTTCCTGCTTCCTAAACAAGTAGTGGTATGGTATGGCACGGATTTGATGAAATTTGCAATTGAATTTTATCAAAACAGCAAAAACGGGAAAATATCAATTGTTTTAACGCTATGGATAAGTGCACACGACTTGACAATTGTAACAAGGAAAGTGATTTTTGTGTGAAAGAGCATTTCACTGTTTTATTAAGTGAAAGTTTAGATGTGTAGATTAGGTATGGGAAAATCTGATGCTATTCCTTTTCTTTTAAAAAAGGAGCATCCCTTGCTCATGGCGTATAAATGGCAATTTTTGTCTTTCAGAAAACGACAATGCCAGAAGGAGGACACTTTACAGAGAAATGATATGATATAGCTCAAAATTAAGCTGATTTCACCTGTCGACAGAAGCGTGAAAAACGCTTTTGTATCAATTATTATTACTTTTATTACGTTGTAAGTTTCGATACAGAAGTATTCTTGGTTTACAGGTATAGGCATAGTTATAAATTTCAACATGAGAGATTGAAACTGAAATCAAGTTATATTCATGCTAGTCACTTCAGTGAAAAATACACTACTTCGCTCCATTGAGTTTGTCTCAGATCGGGTTGAGTCAACACCTCATTTTTCAAGCTTAGAATCTCTGGGAGTAAGGAAAATGTCAACAACCAAACACACGTTGGTGAAAATGTTCTTCTTCTTGGATTTTATTCCAACAACCTTGTATAAAGGTGCTTATGACTGACGGCTGAACGAGCAAAGTGTATTTCAGTGCCCCTTGTAGTATCATAACTGCGATATAGGTATAACCACTATATCATGTATATGTTCGGTTCGGATACCAATGACGGCAACATAGCAACTGTATTGACCGTTTCGATACAGTTATTTCATACTTTTGATGGATTACAAAGTTAACATTCGGTTGATCTGTATTGTTGTTGTAAATAGTATCAGACGGACAACATCTTTGTTCTTTTGTCAAATATGTTGTGCCGTAGTGCGTGGGTTTCCCGACATACAAAAGAAACATGAAATTATTCACTAATCCCTTGAATATCGATGACATACTAGCTGCCTCACATACATGGCTATTATTTACATGTAATCAGCAGCCATACAAATAAAACGTTAATCCAGTTACCAAAAGTATGAATACTCATTTCCAAGAACAAAAGGGAAAATGAGCTAGATATAGTGTCGATAGAAAAAGTTTATGCTAATGGGATTAATGAACACCTCATTTCATGAACAATGGTATGGAGTGGAAACTAACATGGAAATTAAAACTGCGAAATTTCCCCATTCGCACATTCGAATGACGAATTAAATCAAAGAGAATTTGAAGCTAGTTGGCTATTCTCATTAAATCTGATCAAACTCAACGTCACGAACTGTCTTATATGAGCGTGTTACATAACATGTCCTATTACAATGTCCATAGTTCCGCAGGAAAGAATATTAAAATGAGGATTGGGCAATGGGCGGACTCTTTCGTTTCAAATAATATTACATGTTATTCAGTACTTGTATGTGGTGTGGTGATTGTCACCACTACATTGATATTCCACGTTCCTTACATGCTATTTAAACACTCATTTAACCATATAGAATGACAGTTTTACAGGGTAGTATAAAATTTGAAACCTTATTATGACCTTTGATTTGCTTCTACTTACACGAAGCAATAAATATGCATACGAGCCATACGACTTGGACTTACATATAAACTACATATGCATATGATATGTATCTGCTACTGACATGTAGGTATATATAAAAAAAGCTGTTTTACCTGTATTTATTTTTTACATTTGTTTTCGTTCTTTCCTAAAACCTTATCATATATTGTCGTCGATGGTGCATAAATGCATACATATCTGCAATATTATCTCCCTTCGACAACGAAAATCGTGACGTTGACATACGACACAAATATCTTAGTTTTTTATAAACGTCATACCACCCGAGTTTCGAAAGCCTTGCATTTATTTGGGTCAGTTTAGCAGGAGATTCGTTATTGACAATCTCGATTCCATCCTGATATTCATAGATACATAAACAAGCAATCACAATTGTGTGACTGATGTTTATTAACACTATAATAAAGTTAATTTCAATTTCAATAAACAAAGAAACAAACTTTTTTGTGAAGCTGCATTTACAACGATCCAGGTAGATACGGTGACGGTGACACTTTTAGGGTAAATTATAGTTACAAAAGTAAAATATCAATTAGAAAGCATAGCCAAAAGCAATTAAATGAAAAACATCATAAGCATAAAATGAATTTCGTAGGGAGTATAACACAATACATATTTAACGCTATATTGAATCGCAGAAATGAAAGCTTGAATGATAATTATGTCTGCTGATTACACATTTTGAAATTACAAAAGGCATACGCGAGTATCAATGAAAACATCAAACAGGCAAACGCTGAGCGCAACTGGAGCATTAAATGATAATTGTAAGTGTCAACTTTTCTCCTTCGATCTGATACTAAGTATATGCATCCTAATAAGTATATGTATCCTAATAAGGATAGAGGGATATGCGATACTTTTCAGAGTTGACGGATGACGGAGTTCTGGAGTAAATTCAGTACACAAAACCCTAAAGGATACATAAGAATAACATATTTTTTACATCCTTGTAAATATAACTCAAAGATAAAATCTGGGCACTTGAGAATTCATTTTGTTTAAACACCTTTTTATTTTCCTATTTTCACTCACCAGTTTGAATTGTAACTTTGTAACTGAGCCTCATACAGATTCTTTCTTCCTGTTCAAGTCGGAAAGTAGGTAAGATGTGAATAAATTGCATTTCAACTTATTTGCATTGATTTTGATATCCTGATAGTGTTGAAAATGATGTGAAAACGTATTTTTCTTTTGGATGATTTTCAATTGACAGAGGCGGATATTGATGGGGTAGGATATCTTATTGGAGACAACTTATACGAACCGTCTCAAATTATATTCAAAATCTAATCGTAAGTGCTCCAGCGTTTAGAAGCTGTCACAAGTCGCATACTAGTATATATAAGAAAAGTGCTATTTCCGAAGTATATATTCATAACAAAAGTTTCTTTAAGTAAATATACATCCTTTTAGAAAGGTTTAGCGTTATAAGTTTCATGACAAGTCTGCGCACCTGGCAAGAAACATTATGTTTTCAAGTTCATTTGTTATTTATTCAAATCCTACGATTTGTTTTCAAAACTTGGAAAATCTACTAAACTACGTATCACGTGCATTACTAAACCATCATAAAACCGTTATCATCATGACGTGGAATTTATTCTGCACGAATATGTAACTGTTCCTTTACTGGATTACAGTTAACAATAAAAAGTATATTTTCCAACCTACAAATCTACAATCATTTTTCATACATCGTGAGTGTACGTGAGCAAATTAACATTCGTTTCCTAACAATTCTTACAAAAATGAGAATATTCGCAAAATCACAACGGAAATCGATGTCAGGCCAAAGCCAAACGTCTAACTTGATCTGACGTGATAGGGTTATTTCTTATTTGTTATTAGCCGAATTTAGTCAATGATTTGCATTCCCTTGCGAGAAATAGACGTCAGCTCGTCAGCAGCAGCGTCTATGAATTTATGCTACCTTCCCATATGTTTCGACTCCGTCTTTAAGAATGAATTCTAACTTTTATGAGATTGAAAATGGATAATAATGCTGGCTCCACTTACTCATACCGAACTAATTGAGGAACGGAAGAACCTGGATGATTTGTTGACTCATTGTAAAACGCGATATCACTTGAATTTGACTGTGCAGGTGTGTAGCCGCTGCCCACGGCATGCTGTTGATGATGGTGCTGATGAGTACTTTGAGCGCTGTACAAATACTCTGGAGCGCCTTGGTTATGGTTATTGTGTGCCTGAACAACATAAGGGCCAAGCTCTTGGAGGCTAATGTTCATCATCTTTCCATTCAATGAATGCTGTCCATCGGGAACGGAGATGATAAGCCAACAAGCTGCTCAATGGTACTCATTGTTTTGCGCTTGAAATTCTATTTCGTTCATTCTCTTGCCAAAAAATACTTTCTCGAAGTATTTACATAATGGAAAGTGAAGTCGTACAGAAGAATATTTTAGACGTTGAAGATATGTCTTATGGTTTTAGAAGATGAGAGAAAGCGTTTATTTGAGATTAGGAAATTGTAGCTGAATCTTTTTGCATCTATGCACTATTTAAAAATAAAATTTGGCTAGTGATCTCCAAAAATTGACTTATTTTGTTAACACATTAACATATTTGAGGTCACTGCATGAAAAGCAAAGTTCTTTCGCAAAATCTTCATACATGGTGGGAGGAAATTGTATATTAATACTGCTCTCTTAATTCACTGTATTCAATGACTGTCACTCAGCACTCATCAATGTCTACCTTGCATATGAAGCACTTAACATAACGACCAAACGATTTCTAAGAAATTTCACACCCTCACAGCCTTCAGTATCTAATTTACTTATTTAAGTGTTCAAGGCGAACACTATTCGGTCGCTAAACTTTAGAATTCGAATCGCCAGCACTTGTATGAATGCCACACAATGAAAAATATAGTTTATGATGAGTTAAATTTACCTCAGGATAATATACTGTTTGTAACATATAATTAGGCTGGAGACATCTCAGCCTTAAATTTAACATAATGACACATGCTTTTGATTTGTATATAATCATTTACGAAACAGTAACTCTTCCAGCACAATTAGACAAAAAAAATTGAAGTTAAGTTGCTACTTATTGTTTAGGATTTACTTGTAGAATACGGAGTCAACATGCCGCTTTCCTTATTCTAGTTGTGTAATGGTTAGCTTTAAACTTCAATTTATTTAAAACGAAGAAAGAAACGCACAGGTACACGGGAGACAGGGTTTAGGAGAATTGAAACGCACAGAGTATTCCAGCTATTATTCATAGACTCCAAGCTGGATTTCACAAATTGTTACTCCACTAGTTATATCGCTTGAAACTTTACCAGAGGCAACTTGTCGCTTACGATTCGCACATGCAAAGAGCAGCAGCCCATCGAAGAAGTTCTCTCATGACTTCTTCATGTCGACTGTTGGACGTGATATGAGCATAACAGGTAAAGTAGTCCGGATTCAGTATCCAGAGCTTTCTGGCAATCCTCGATCTTGCCTCATTCTCTCCTTCCAACGACAGCTTCTGCTTGGGCTTCTCGTTGTTAGATTTGTACTATTCGAACGGCAAACGTGTCGTTGAAGCTGTTACCTGTTGTTTCTTACAGCGCATAAACTTTTCTCTTCCAGAGCATTCGCTAAAAACTCAACCAAAGTCTTACTTTGAGGAAACAACGATGCTGGAAGGGTTCTGGTAAGCACATGATATCGCATATGAAATTATAAGAGGTAATGCGGAGTTGTGTCTACGAATTGAGATGATGGTGATGATGAGGGGGATGTGAGATAATTCTCAAGGGATTTCATGTCTGCTTTGCGTCAAAATATATTTTATTACTCTTCCCCAACCACCAATAGTTGATTTCAAGTTAAAACTCAACAACGATATTCAACCGCATGTCGACACATTCTTTAAAAACTAATACTCAGAATAAAAAAACGCAGCCATATTGCATATTGGCTAAATGACCTTGTCTAGACGTTAGCTTCAAGACGTTACTAAAGGATGTATGCAAAAAATATGGAACTTTTACTTTAAATCCGTATTGTTGCATGTATTCATGTCTGGCTTCCAATCCATCAACTTAAAAATAGACTGAAAACTAACAAGGAATCCTTTTTTATAGTGTATATCGAGTTAAGGCAAATGACATAAAATCTGGTCAACTTTGCTGCAAAAATCACGAATATGAACTCCGTTTTCCGTAAAACGTATGTTTGGCCGAGTTATGAGAGAATTTACGCTAAAAACCCCCATTAAAAGAAAATGGACTACAACTGTAAACTTTTCATTTCATCAACAAATAAAGCTTAAAAAATAAGTTAGATTTTGTATTTACACTTTAGTAAAATTCCTTACCACTTTCTAGTTATAAAATTTTATGTTTTGTGATAAGCTTTAATGTATGTTAAAGGTACTGACGAACAAGGCGGCGAAAAATAGTAAAAGCTGCATAACTAAAAAACGGTAACTAATTTTAACAAACTTTAAATACAAAATCTGACTTATTTTTAATGCTTTATTAATGGTTGCAGATTGCAAGCTTAATGCATTGATCGTGTTTGTCTGTCTGTCTGTCCGTCTGAGGCAGTGATTCTAAGGAAACGGCTGAAATTCGCTGAAATTTGGTATACTAGTATATTATGACCCCACCTCCAAGCCTATTTCAGGAGAGCTAATTCTTTCCCCCCGTTTTCGAACTACTCGAAATTTTGGCGGGAAATCGTACTTTAAAAATACATATAATGTAATATATCGTTCGAAAGGTATTGATGATACGGACACGTACGAGCAGTTAGTATTTAAATACACTGCACCCAATCATCGGAATCGGTACTTTTGTGTTTTGTAAAATACAACATTAATATGCGGACTGCAACCTCCTTTTAACAGTTTACATGTGTTTATTTTTTGATGAAATAAAAACTTTACACTTTTACCCCATGTTATTTCGATGGGAGCTTTCGATACAAATTCTCTCATAACTCGACCAAACATGCGTTTTACGGAAAACTGAGTTCAGATTCGTGATTTTCGCTGCAAAATTGACTTCAGTCAACTACTCTAGAGTTGATATGTCACTTGCCTTAAGTCGATAAACACTAAAAAAGGTACTCTTGTAAGCCACCTTTTCTGCGTTAAAGGACACATTTACGAAAGATCTTCCATTTGCAAGTTGGTTTTCATTGAATGACAACATAGTGTACAATTTGTAGTAATTTGTACAATATTTAAGGTGAATTTTAGGAAAGAATTTAGGATGGAGATGGTGGAGTAGTAAGTACGGTTCTGTTTCAAACATCTACCTCTGTTCGTAAAAGACCATAATGGGTATGAAAATTGCATTATGATAATTGTGCAATCCTTTCTTAGATCTTGAAGCCGGTAGCTTTTATAAAATTTATTTGCATAAAAATATGACTTTTAAATCTTTATCAAGTTTCATACGAAAAGTAAGCAATATGATTCAATATGCTGAAGTCTTCCGCCCCTTGAAAATACAAAAAAAAACAGGAAAATAAAAGGAAGCGGCTTTAGTTTTTTACTCCAAGTTGCAACACATTAGATGAATAATGCAGGACTGAGTAGGTACCAATAAAATCTTGTTTTAACGACAAATTGCCACAGGTGATCTTTATGAAACTTTTGTCAAGACAGCTTACGTAAAACGAGCTGAAATACAAACAAACTGGGCGGGAGGATTATACAACTTCTAGAATTCCGTTTCTTTCAATTCGCAGTCAAGACAAAAGATCCTACTTGAGCCCAAGCATTTATCATGCTTCACATTAGCATGCATATCCAAGATTAGTATAGCAATTCATTAAATAAGTCCCCGTTATAGGAATTTCTACTACGTTACCGTTCTCAATGATTCATCAGAAAGGTTTCTATTAAATTGAAACCATGTTGCATGTACATCAAAATGTCACGTGAACAAATTTCTTTCGGATGTGAGACCCAATATATCATATACTACGCTACAGCAACGTGTAACCAGTAACCATGTTATTATCTTTGTCACGTAAATAAACTCAGCAATTCAATTCAACAATCTTTGTCGATAAGTTTTAGACCCTAGGACATCTTCGCGAACATGTTAACCGTCTCCCACTTACGTGCACTTGAAGTGATTAATAATTAGTACAAGTCGTGCTTACTTAGTATACATGACTTTCTTTTGTTTCCACTTATGTAACTGTGTGTGCCTTTTAAATGGTCTGTCCTTCATGTATTGTAATGTATTTCAAATCATATTTGTTTCTTGTGGAAAATGCATATTGATGTCTTAATTAAACTAATGATATGCAATTGGATTCTTATCTGTTATTCCAGTGATTTATGTATTTGAATTTGATGAATGTGAGTGAGCTCATTCTTTCAATATATCCTTCTTGTCTTCCCTCCTGACAACCACTCTTTACACTCTTGGCTACTGACTGATAACGTCACAACATATATGCCACGCCACAACTCTTACACTCTTGGCTACTGACTGATAACGTCACAACATATATGCCACAACTCTTAAGAATTGTCTACATTGGGAGTGCCTAAGCACGATCTCAAGTATATTACTTAAGACGTTGTCTACATCAGTTGTCCAAGTACACAAAATCCAAAATC
>JAHZNA010004469.1:0-14230 GCA_027743935.1 Sinodicranocentrus sp. ZH6 | reverse complement strand
ATTTTCATGACATACCTCCAGCTATGTTGCGTATACCTGGCAGGATACATACCTCGAACTGAAGCTGCGGAAACAAGTACAAAGTAAATTCAAACTAAATCAACATTTTAAAAGGCTGAACTGATAAACTATAATATTTCTGCCTCCTAATAGCCTAGCAGTCATTCATCAATCTTTCAACTTTGCAACTAGCTTAGCAAAAAATACAAGTAACTTAAACAAACTTAGGGTGTAACAATTCAAACCTCGAACGTCGAACCTACCTGTATTTTAGGATCGACTGGAGTACTTTTTCCAAACAGCCCCATTCTAAATATTATTAATATTTAAGGTGAATACGGTTTTTTATGTTTTTAATTCCTTTTCAAACTCGCAACTCACATATCACAAGGCATGCTATATAACTTTCGAAAAATTGACAGTTTCACAGGCGTATTAGCAAATGACTATTATTTTAAAGTTATATAAAACCAGTGACCAGAATATTTGTCATATGCTCTCCTCCATTTACAATTTAATGGATGCAAGGGTTCCTCTTACAATGCACAAGACTACACTCCAAATGACTTACAACCAGAGAACTTTTAACTTACATAAACTGCAGCACTTAATTTGGCATTACCTATTCACTCTTTTATTCCTTACTGCCTTGTTTAATCATCACCAGATGACGATATAATTGACGATAGCCAGGTTTTTGGTTAGCTCATCATATTTGTATGTATGGCAAGTGTTTGTTATGGTTGCGTTGTATTATTATTATTTGTCAGCTTTTTAGATACCTCCATGCATACTCCCATTCAAAGTATGACTTTGAGCGAGTGTATTACCATTCCTGTGCATACTTCTGAAGCCACACTACTGACACCATGCACTATTAAGACCATGTCTACAATGAGTAAAACGAGGAAAAAAAGATTTAAGGGAAAAACGTAGCAGTGACTCATTACTTCCAGTTCGCCTCAGAATTGCGTTCAAATGATAAAGTTTGTATGCGTTTAATTACATTCACCTAGAACATATAGTTGTATGATGGATAATGGAATTCACGGTTTTAACGTTTAGGTAGAAAAATGATTTGCTGGCAATTAGCAGTAAATAAATGACAAAGCTGTTGGCTATGGTTCACACGGGAGTAAGTAAAGGTATGGCGAACTAAATTCAATTTTTACATATGTTAAATTATCTTACGTTTATTCTTGGTTCGGTATGGGAGTGATACAAAGGCCAAAAATAGCCTAAACCACCGCCCTAGTTTGCATAATCTAAATATTAGGCATCACTCACTAGAAACACTTAATCACATTATTTTTGATTGGATTATTTTGCATTATATTACTAAAAGTATCGTATTTACAAGTAAAAATTGACAGACGATGAGACAAGGTCAGACAAAATACAAGCATTGTTTTTTTTATAATACCAGGAATTATATAATATTTATTACCGGGTTCACACTAGGAATTGGGAAAAAGTAAAGTAAAATGGTTCAAGCTACGTACAAATTAATTACGCTGTAACAGACTTTCATGCATCGAGTACTATCGTGTGTTGAAGCGCTCTCTGGGCTTTGGGGGTGATCTGAAACAATACGGTTTAGGTAAATGCTTTAAACATATACTTTTTTGTTTTAAAATGCACAACCATTAAATTGTTGTCAAATTCACACCTTAGCCAAATTAATCTTCAATATCCTTAAGACAGGTAGTTTCATAAATCCCATGTATACTGATCGATTTGTCAGGCAAGGATTGTTGCTGCTTTTAATTTTAAACTTCTGCAGCTCTACGGATTAAAACAAAAATTTGACATAAATGGCTTAAATATATTATGTAAGATAAGCTAAAATTCATTGAGAGTGTGCGCTTGTACTCTGCAGGTTCACGATGCTAGGGAGCTCTCTTCCGGCTATTCTTCTCCAGCCTTCACATTTTTTTAAGCCGAGGATACCCTCGTCATCCACTCCCTCCCCATCCGCTTCAACAATAATTTCTTCAAGATTAACCAAATTCTTACAAATTAATCTAAAAGACTCGTTCTTCAAAGGCATTTTCAATATCGTTAAGTTCGGCATGATTAACGTTAAATTTCTGAACTTTAGCGCGCCAAAACGAGATGTGATAGTAGCGGAACTTAAATTTTTGTAAGTGAAATTCAGCTCTGTTAGCTTTAGTAGTTGAAGCTCTTTAATTTCTGGCATTATGGTGCTCTTTATACTGTTTAGTCCTAGCTGACCGGATATTGTAAGCACTTTCAAGTTGGGGAAGTACTTAACAAAAGACATTGATACGGGGTAGCAATCATTGAACGTCACTTGTTCAACACATTCCACATTTTGCATGATCGGAAGTTGAATCCTTGTAAATGTGTAGTCTTTCACCTCAAATGTTTTCAGCGTTTTCCGATGAACTCTTATTATTTCCTGCAAACTGTTGTTGTTATCTGATTTAAATAATTGCAGGTTGACTTTAAAACAATCAAGAGGAAACGCGATTTCCTGTAACAATTGCAATAGATCGGGTAGCATGTTCAACTCCGCCGGCCCAGATACTTCCCTAAATATGAATGATTAGTTTATATTGTAATTAAATATTTAAAAATTCCTTACTTATGTATATGAATACACTAGATGTAAATAACTCACATTGCCGACAGATCCAAACATTTTAAAGCATATATTTTGCTTCCTATTGTAGCTCTCATTTTCTTAATGCCACGTAGAATGTTAATTAGGCTACTTACACCAATATTGACCAGGCACAAGTTCTATAAAACATTATGGAAAAACATAACATTTTAACAAACACAGTATATGTAGTAATTACATGGATATTTCGTGTACAAATTGTAAGGATTAGGGCCTGGTTTTCTTTGCGGGATTTTCAGAGACCAAAACATCGAAGGTGTAGTTTTTCGTGAAACTTTCAAAAATCCCATTTTCTAACCCCCCAGTGAATTCCCCTAAGCACCTCCCTGAAAATGTAAAACGATCGACAACGAATTTTGGACAACTTATTTTTCGACCCCGAACCGAACGGGGTGGCATATATCGGCTCGGCTCCCATCAATGTGTCCTATCTTTTTATGTTAAAGAAAATCGGGCAAACTAAACCAGACCCTAACCACCGTAGTTTGTATTCGTACCTCCAAGAAAGGGTAATGCATAATAAAATTGTGACTTCTTATATGACCCTCTTGCATTTCGATTTTTAGCGTTTTCAAATTACAATGACGACATTCAGGGACGATAAGGTCCTCCTCTTTAAATGTCCGTTGCTCACCATTCTTACTGTCTCCTTTGTCAGTGTACATAATGTCACAGATGAGAGTTTTCAAATGTATCAGTCTAGTGTACACGAGATCTGTGAATGCTCCACATGATCCCTTGCTGATATGCACTGGATTCACGGCTAAGTATGTGATGGAGACTTCATGGGCACTCCAAAAGGTCTTCATACTTTTACTATACCTATCAAAGTTCCAATTGGGCAAATGGAAACTTCGAAAGGGCATTTTTTCAAATTGCAGATATTTTTTGGAAAATTTACTTCCAGTAAACTTTAAAAAATCTTTTCTGGAATGGTCATATTCGACCTCATCAACATTGTACGAGCATTCTGTGCAGGGATCGTCTGATATTCCAATAGATTTTCTGATCCTACAATATTTGAGGGATGCGCTGAACCACTGTCGACAAACTAGACGAGCGTTGGAAAGATCTTTTACTGATGAATGTTCGAAAACCTTCTGTAAAACCTGTAAAGGTTAATGGTACAAATAATTACTTGTAATTATTTAAAATCATTATAGCTCATCACTAGCCAATACGTCTTTTACAGCATAAAAGTCATTAAGCAGTAACAATATTACCACGAGGTTTAACAATGGGTTTTCACGTGGTCCAACGTTACTACGCGAGGTCTCCGCTTGCAGTCCTAACCGTCTTTTTTGATTTTGTGATGCCATTTTAGATCAAGTCATCAACTTATATCCTCTTTCACAATAAATTAGGACGATTAGTCTTTAAAAGAAAATAACATTCGAGCTTAAGAATAAATGCTAGAATAAAATGTTTGACCGGATCGCTGCCAACTGTCAGCTAGATAGTTAACAAACAAAAAGTAAAAACTAACTGGTATTCATTCCACCTAAATACTTGACTTCTTCAAACAATGATATGTTATACGTTACAGATACAGAAGCGACAGCAATCGACCGTTTGAATTCCCAGTATTCAAATTATTCCTAATTTTTATTCATAAAATCTTCATGAGATTGCAAACGTCCGTCTGATCGTCCTGGTCCAGCAAGACGAATATTGCCCAAACAATTTACAAATCTATACCAAATATATAGGGTCCTGGAACGAATGTCAGGTGTTTAATTAATCGCATACACAATTACAAAATACATAAAAGTATACTCTAAGTAAACATCTGCTGACGTGCTGACCCCAATCTAAAGCTGCCTTTAAACATAACTCCCTAAGGAAACATTCTAATCCTAATTCAATAAATCAGCTAGTTTGGTCGATCTACTTCGCTGCTTACGTGACTGATTTAATTTATTAGATTAAAGTAGTTTAATACCACTAGTTGTAATACACCTATATATACACCACCGCCTAATTGCAATTAAGGTTCTCTAGTCATCAGAAATCGTGCCGGTATAAAAATACGGAAAGACAACTAGACTGATACGCTTAAGGCATGTATCGTATGTGTAATCGCAACTTAAGCAAGGAAGAAACAAAAGTTGATAAAACTAGCACAAAAATGCAAATAGGTAGTTATCATTTCTTCTCAACTGCCAAAACTTTCTGCATTGATTCGTGGAATTAGACTTTTCTTTACTGAAAACAATGTCATAAAAAATTCCCTGGAAAATATTACAATGGGCACTTAGTTTTCAACCTACAAACTTTCTGTATGACAATCAAGTACAAGTGCAACAAAATGTAAATGTTAAGTCAACAAGCATAATAAGTTAGAATTACACATCATATCATGTAAATATCTTTCTACTTTTTGCTTCTCTCGCTATTAGCGCCGAATTTTTTTAACCTAAAGCTTTACTCCACAAAAATATCCCTTTAACCGTTACCATCATTCATCTCTCACGAAAGTTAAAATATTCCTGCGATGCGATAGAGGGACATGTGAGTGAATTCAGAAAATATGACTTAAATGACAATACAACATTGACGACAAGTTTTTGCCTTCAACTAGCTACAATACAACGACATGCTTTAGTGCTCATTTACAATGACAGGCATCTAACTTTGCAAAAATCCATGCCTCCACTTAGGGTAGGACCTTTTTTACGCCCAAATTTTACGCTCACTTTTGTGCAGACTAAAATACACAGCTAGTTAAAGGTCTTATAGAGTGCGATACAAGGACCATTTGATAAAAAAATGTACTTGAGAGCTATGCAACTACAGCTCGACCATTCCTTTGTTGCTTCGTGTATGTTTTTTTCATTCAATGTGTAGTATGCATATCTGGTGAAGGTACACTGCACACAGTAACATTTTAGCTTTAGCCACTCCATCATACTTCATTCTCACACTCAATCAATGCAACGAAAGGGTTGTGCCTAAAAGTGAGAATCATATTCAACAAGCCTTTTGGTCTGTCTTTTGGCTGTAAATTTGTGCTGTTGTAAACTTATCCTGATTACGATGAGCATGATATTGTATGACCATGACTAAGATATATATTGCATTTATGCCGAATCTATGCATAAAGGTATACGATTGCTGTTAAGAAGTGATCACATAATATATCCTCTCTCTCTCTCTCTCTCTCTTCTTCCTAGAGACATGCACATTGAGCAGTTTTTAGAGGAACACAAAAAGGTAGGTCTACTCCGTAGAAATGAAGCCTAATATGTGTATACTTACATCTATTAACACAATGAGTAACATTCATTTTACTCATGTATTTACAATGAGTTGAGTCAGCAAGAACATCCAGTTTTGTAGGAAGGAGCAAGTAGAGAGAATATAAGGCATAAAAAAGGTTTCATTTTGTGCATTTGCTTGCAAATACTGTTACGCATACATGGGAGTGTAGAGTCTTTTGTGTGTGTGTGGTATGGTGCGATGTACTATGTACAATCCGACCGAACAAGAACAAAATGCACTCTGGGAACAAACTTACACAAGTTGCAAGAGAACATGGAAAAAGTTTTTGTCCAACCATGAACTGAACTGTTGCTAGTTACGCTAAGTTAGTAATAGGCAATAGGAGCATATATAGAGGAAATCGTCATCTCTATTCTAAAGTACAGAGATTCCTCAAACAAGAAAAAAAGATTCAAGCTACATATATAGAGATATCGTCACATTGTGTGAACAACACACATTTCAAGCTGATTGTGTGAGACATATATAGGAGGGTGTTTTGTGGGATTGCTTTGCCAACAACGAAAAGGATATTTTTGTGTGTAACAGATTCAGTAATCAATTCTTGGTGGAGTTTTTGTGAGAAGAAGAGAGAATCAGGGAAACGGTAAGTTTGAAAATTATAAAAATTATGTACATGTGTGAACATTGTAATCAGAAAATATGTGTATGTGGGAGTGGGGTTATCAGATGAAAACAAATATAGTCTGTCCAACTTTGATAGGAAATTGTTTGAGAGTTGTATTATTTTTTTCCGAAGAAGTTGGAAGTGGTGAGTTCTTGTATGGGAGTATCTTTGAAAAGGGAAGTTTGAGTGGAGATATGGTGAAGTAGAAGGTTTTTATTGACGTTTAACTTTGGATTGTGGAAACACCACTGGAATTTTTGATTTGGTATCGTGTTCCGTGTGTGTTTGAGAAACAGTAAGAAAGAGTATTATACCACCAAGTGTAGTAGTCAGTCAGTAGTAAAAACATTGTGGCTTATGGAGGGCCAGTCCTTGCTCTAAACTTGATTTTGGTGTTCATTGACTTATTAGCATTAGCAACAGGCGAAGATTGTAGGATTTGCAGTATGCAAAATAAAGGATTTTAATTCGATTTGGAAGAGAGTAAAAATCTCATACTTTTGATTTATTTGAGTTATGAGGTGATAGTAACGCTTCTAAGAGTGAAGATACTTTTTATTTTGAGTCATCATAGTCTTTTTAAGCTGTAAGTTGTAAAAGTCAACTTTGAGGCTTTGATTTTTATTATTAAATATCGTATTACATAATTGGAGGTGATGTTGAGAAGGGTTTAATTTTCATGTGAGGTTTAGCTGTAGTTTGTGCAGTGAATATGTATTGTTGCATTGATAATTCAATCTACTTGTAAGATTTTATCGATATTTTTGTATTGCTTGCAGGTCTCAACTTTTTTTGGGGCTGGGAATTGTGTATGTTGGTGCATTTCGATCTGAACCACTGAAAAATTAAGAGGCACACCAGCCTTCATTCCTTACAGTTATCAACTATTTTGTAGGTGTGTACGTGTGACGTGTGTGAGTAGTAAAAAGTTATGAGTAACTACCAGTTTTAGTTTGTATGTGAAGTTGGAAATGGAAGTTTTAAACAATTGTGAAGAATGAGAGGAATGAGTAGCATCAGCAGTTTGCAAGTTTCAAACTGTGAAAATAAAAGTGCATGGATAGTTCGTTAGGACTTTTGTGTCATGAAAGTTGTTTTGGGAATTGTTTGCAAGGAAAACGCAATAGTTTATGTTTTAAGTTGAAGCAAAGTATGCTATTCATTTAAAACTTATTCGAATTTTAGAAACAGTTTGTCATTAGTTTGCCATTTCATGTTTGAAGTGCGGTTGTATCCGACTCTGGTTGCTGGATCTCTTTACGAAGGTATGTTCCACTTAATAATTTTCGCTGATTCATGACTACTGTATGATCCACAGTGGGATGGTTTCAGCGTCTTTACAAAATATGATTTACACTACACTTGTTTTAAAAGTAAAATCATACAATGATAAAACTTGCAATTTAGTTACACTCAATTTAAATGCTACGAGCTAAATGTATAAGCAGAGGCATTTCATAATACATACATTCTCATGTGACTTTACACGGCGACGATGACGAAGATACTTATGTGCTGTATGATTGTGGTTAAAATTGTCGCGGGGATCGCATTGTTGTAAATATATGTACATGTAGTTGACCACACATTCACTGTATGTGGTTGAGCCCTTCACAACTAGAACTTTAATTATTGTCACGCATGACGTACCACACTGATTGCATCGTTGAACGGCAACCGGAAACTATACAGCTTCGCCAAAAAATATATTGTGCCAATTCTTGGAATGTACTTGACGCGTAGGATCGCAAAAGTTTCTGTTCTAATTTCATGTATCAGCTAATCTACGAAGCTGGAAAATGCATAAATGGATTGCTTACACATCTATTGATCATTTATTTTAAGATGTAAGAGCAAGAGCAGTATTCAGTTATTGACTGTCAAATTCCATGACCTCCTGATACTATGGCTTGAGAGTTTCCCCTGGTTTGGTTTTGTAGTTGAGGATGAATGAATAACAGGAGAAACTGTGTTGACGTTATCTGCTGGTATATATTAGCTTAATGTGTAGTAGACTGACTGACTGAGTGACGATGAGTCGTGGATTAACGCTCTAACTTCCCAATTTTTACAGCATTGGGCGTAGTATGAACAAACTCAGTGTCAGTACAAGGTATAAGTAAGTGCAACGGACGGTAGTAGGTAAATTGTTTGCATAACAAAATGAAACAAACAGTATACTGACTGATACTGGCTAGTGTCATCGACGTCATCCTTCCCTCAGTGATCAGTCCAAGTTACAAACGCATGCATCATGCATTATACATCATCAATGTACTAAATTCAACAGCAATGGCTAAGTTAAAAAATCTCAAATTTCTTCGTAATTTTACATACTGCTTGCTGAGTTTTACGATGGATGGGTACATGATAAGGGATTGGGCTGTCCTGAGTCCTAATGTAATGCATTGTACGCCTTTGTACGTGTCCTGGTGGTGTTGAGAAAGCATCATTATAATTGTGTTTCACATGAGAGATTTCATTTCCGCAGGCAAGGTTAAATGTGTCTTTTAGATTGCACATTATGAATAATGCACGTTTTTGTATCATACGTGTATTTTCTGCAAAAGCTCAGTACATCTCATTGATTTTGTATTCATACGATGATACAATTTTGAATTTCCCGTTTAAAGGCGTATGCTGCTCCACAAGATAACAAGCAGAAAGGCGGCTAATAGCGTTATGCCTACAAAATTTGTCAATCGTAGCAAGACTGACGAACATGACATGACACTGTGTGACGTATGAAGTAGCAAAAATGTCGCTCAATACTCCATCAGTTGACACACACAACATACAGACCGATGCTATCAAGGGAAGCAGAAAACCAAGAGTACTCAATGTAAAGATTTGTTAGAGTAGGGGAAAATTTTGTCATTTATTTTATTTTTTATTTAGTTTGGACAATTATTGCAAAACTGCGATGTAAATCCGTAATAATCTTCGGAATTTCTCAAACCTGAAATAGGCGATTTGCAAATGGTCACGTATATTTTATATTCAGTAACTCTCCGCCACTTAAAATGTGCAAATTTGAGCGCAGTTTAAATCACGCCCCACGTTCGTACTCTTTATATGTGTGGAAAAGAGACAGGAAGCCTTGTGATTCCTCTGTAGGATTTTCGGCTTATCAAGAGAAACTTCGTGTGGACACTTTGATGAATGTTTTACATGGTAATGTGGTGCGTGTAATATACATAAAAAGTAGAATGCTTCCTTACCTTAAATTTTTAACTACGTTGATGTGCATGACCCTGTCATAATTGAGATTAAATTTTGTTCCTCTTCTACCGTGCATAATGCATTTATTTTACTCTACGCTCTAGATGTCACATAGGTAGTAGTAATAGGTACGTAGTAAGTGGAGAACAATAATAATTAATTTTGATGAGATAAAACGTCCGTTTTCAGTTTTGAACTCATAAAGCGTGTCTGCTTGTGTGAATATGCGGAAAAGGAAGACGAGAGAGTTCCTCAAACATTCGACGTAAAAACACGGAAAAAATGAGAGAAAAGAAGCGCAGTCAAATTAAAGCGTAGAGATTGAAATTAAGTTGTACTTAAAAGCCTGTCTGACATCATACGTCGAAATAGATCTGAACATTTGTTTCATCTGAGGCATTAGGTTAAAAAAGCACTACAAACTACCTACTGACTGTGTACGTGTTGCGCTCCTAAACCCTTGTACCAAAGGCCCCATGTCGTACATACATGTTAGTATTATGTAGTACGATGTGCTGTAGTTTGTACAAATATCCGTACAACTTCGCTTGCTTAAATTTTGCACTCTAATCAATAGAAAAGTGTTTTAAAAATTAGATGGTCTATGCTGAACTACATTGCCAAACACTTCAATAAAAAACCAAGTCATAAAGGTTTTTGGTTTCAAAATTTTTTTACTTTTTACTGTTAACAATGGTAGAAACAGCATTTTATACTGTTTCGATTTTAGTGTTACACTACACAGTTCATCTGCAACCCCATTAAATGGCAAAGACGAATTTATGAGTTGATCACCATAACAAATTCAAACAATGCATGTCAACAAAACCGCTTAGATACTTGAGTGCGTGTTTTATATATAGTCAAACTCATTCAACAAAACCGACAGACAATGCAGGAAGACAGCGATCCATGAAAAAACTATTAACTATGATTCATACTAGGAAGCTATAATATATAACCAATATCTCATCACTCAGTAGATAGTCTAGGAAGGTTAAGGCTACTATCTCAAGCCAGTTACAAGTAATTCATAGCTGTAATTGTTATCAACAATCTGATGTTCTTGCAGATAGACGATGTAAAAATAGATATTCTTTATAGAAATGCAGTATAATGTGTAAGTTTAGGAGTAAATACATGAACATTCCATCGAATAAGAATAAATGGCTAGGCAACTGCCTGTACAACCGTTGTGTGGGTACTCATTGCCAGTGCGATGCTAAAAAGACAGAATAATACATTGGTGATGTAATCAAAATCAACAACGACTTAGCAAAAGAAAATGAGAAGGATAACTCACCATATATTTTTATCACAGCACAATGATTTAGCACGAAAGTAAAGTGCAGTAATGCATTAGCAAGTATATTGGATGAGGTATGGGTTTTCGCAGTTGAGATGTTCTGAAGAAGTATTTGCAATGTTATGACGGCTAACGAACTAAACAACTTATGTTATTTTGCTCTCTCAACATAAAATCTCTACATCTGTAGTAGTTTAGTAGTTTTGTAACATTCCATATCTCTTGAAAGCACACATTTGAGGAAGCGGAATAAAGCTGAACTTGGACTTTCATGTGGGAGTGTGACCCTCAAAAGTATGGCATCTATGTGCATTTACAAGCATTATCTTATCTGAAATCTCAATCTTACAAATCACTCATAATTTCTTCAGGTGACTGGTGACACTGCTTGTATTTTCTACTACTTTTCGTTTCTTCAGTATTGCAGATTGCAGCAAATTATCGTTTTTTGTCTATATTTTGGATTTTGCCATTTCAATGCTATGCAAATATGCAATTGAACATGTTCAATGAACACAACAATTTGCATATAATGTTCATATGCTTAGAGGAAATAAATAAATGGTTGTGAGGAAGGAGGAAACTATAAATTATTAATTTAATGAATGTACCTGGCTGACTAAAATGTGTCGATTTGAATCATACAACAATTTTAAATAAAATCCATGCGTTAGAATTTATTGAGAGACTTTTTGTAATGCGTTCATCTTTAAAACAAGTACGAAGTATGAATTAATTATCAAACAAAGTAAACTTAATATACAGTGTAATCTGATTCTGATTTGAAAAAGTATATTAGGCAGTTCTGCGAAAGGTGTGTAATTTTTTGTGCATTTGTCTTTCCTTAACTTGATATGATAGTAAAGTCAGTCAAAAGCAAAGACGATGATCAGGTTTACCACCCCGTTGATCAGAAAATTGTTTCGCTAGCACTACAATTCCCAGCAAGTCAAAATCAAGTACCTATGTCGATTTTGGGCACACCCTATGTAATAATATGTATATGTAGTTACCTAATAATAATAAGTATTGCAGGAATGAAATATTTGGGAATATATTCTACTCATTATTATTTAGAAGTCAGGCTTTTGACCCAATAAACCAAATAATGTCTCTCATAGGCTTCTTAATCAAATTAAATTCAATGATGTGTCAGTATTAATAAGGATTATATAGTCGAGAAGGGAGTTGTATGAAGGCGTGTTGGTGTGTAAAAAATAAAAGAGATAGCAAACAAATAACTGCAAGATTGCATCCAACATTTCGCCAGTTGTAGCAAAGCAAGTTTTTCCAGACCCAGAATCCATAGTGGTATGCTTAAAATATCCTCAAGAGTTCTTGTACTTGTGAAAATAAGCTTTTGATTTACCATGTACTACGTACAAAAAGTTCAAGTGTCATTGAATATATTGTAGATTTAGTCGCGGATTTTAAGTTTAAACACTAATAAAGTATATCTGATATATTTATACCAAGATAAGTAAATGAGCATAGATGCGTGGATTGTGTTGCTTCGTTAAATCTTAATTTGGTCATATGTATATTACTATGTCTTCAGACTTTGTTGTTTTTATGTTTCAGTTGACATCCCGCCTATTTGTGACGGTCCGGGGTTGAGCTGATTATGACTCAAGCATTAAACATTCCTAATTAATCTATACGCGACCAGTTTCTAATTAATAAGGTATTTTTGCGAAGTACAGAAAATGAATTACTGTCTCGATTATGTTCTTTGTGGATTGTAGACCGTGCACACTTTGGCCAGTGTACTCAAATTCTAATAATTGCATCATTATTAGATTTCAAAATGCGGGAACGACAGCCACAAATGGAACGAATGATTCAACTTCCTCCTCAGTACCGTAGACCGAGGATAAATTTTATTAGCCCATTCATCAAGTATACCATGTTCTTCTTTAACTTTATATTTTGGGTGAGTACGAGGACAATTAATTTTTGAAATCAAAGTTTAAAAAATAACTTTCATATGATTTTTTAATATTTTGATAGCTGGTGGGTGGAGTGCTCATCGGAATTGGTTTATACGCTCTTGTCGACCAATGGCAAGCTGGAGCTGGGGTTCGAGTTGAGGATTTAGCTGATATTCTCTTTAGAGTGGGATTAATCATCGCCATAATCGGAGCCATAATATTTTTCGTAAGCTTTGCTGGATGTATAGGAGCCCTTCGAGAAAATACTCTATTGTTAAAAATGGTAATAATCGTCACTTAGCGTTCACTTCTAAATTTTTCCTTACATGTCGAGTTAACTTTTGTGTGATTTTTTCAGTATTCAATTGCTCTGCTAATATTTTTCTTACTGGAATTACTGGTGGCAGTACTTTGTTTTGTATTTCCTAATAAAATGGAAGGCATCGTTGCCAGTTATCTTACAGACAATGTGATCAAGAAGTATCGTGAAGACCCTGATCTACAAAATCTTATAGACTTCATTCAGATCGAGGTTAACCGAATTTCCTGAAATTTAATTGTAAAATTGATAGACTTAATCAGTATGACTGATTAGTTGTTTTTTATTTGTAGGCGGTATGAATATGATATTCCCGTATTATTTATTATTGTTGTTGGTAATTAATTAATATGTTTGTATTAACTACAATGGCCTAATAATATATTTTAGAGTGGACTCATCAATATTATGTGTGGATATGGAGTTCAGCGTGAAATGGTACTATAAGCGATTCTAATAGATTATATAACTATATGAGTACACGTAATAAATAATTAAAAGAAACTGTTTTGACAATGAAAATATAGCAAATAGGAACCAGGGATCCTATATCGACTACGAAGAGTGCGGCGTCTTTATATAATGATCCAAAGGACAAAGTTTGGACACAAGGATGCATAGAGTCTCTTAAATCATGGATAAATCGGAATCTATATACTGTTGCTGGATCTGCGTTAGGCATAGCACTAATGCAGGTACGTCATAACGTATGGCCTCATAACGCATAATGTGTAAACGCATAAGGCAAAACACACATAATTAGGAACATATAAGCCTCAAAACGCCTACGAAAAAAAAAAAATAATCAATAACACATAATTGTCACATAATTTTTATAACATATAATATCTACAAATATGTATTTCGTTTTTTATTCGCAGTTATTATGAAATTTACAAGCTCGGATACTAGATTA
>JAHZNA010004468.1:0-22490 GCA_027743935.1 Sinodicranocentrus sp. ZH6 | reverse complement strand
ATCATGGTATTAATGGAACACGGAAGATGTAACATTGTATGATAACATGATAAGGTTTGGATGATAAGGTTTGTATAAGACATAAGAGCATAGGCGAGGATATTGTGGGAAACATGTATAAATGTCTATTTGAGACTTGCCTTGAAAGCGACATATTTTTGAGAGTTGAAAGCATCGACGATTATGGAACAGGGACGGGATTTGACCCGTTTGGCAAAAATGAGGCTGGAATGATGAGCACGAAGGTTGTTGAAGAAGGTCTCTCCACTTGTCGAGGTCACTATCGCCCTTGAATCCAGAATCTCAATGACAGCAGCAACGCGGCTACAACTACCAACCACCTTTCCTTACCTTTTTTTGTATCTTCATTTCCATACCAAGTTATTGCGTCCGGTTCGTGCCACTTTACATTGTACAGGGAAGAGGAGCTACATTTTGCATATATGCAAGTAATCAGCTCAGCATTAAGGCAAAACTGCAACTTGTGGCAGTAGAAGAAAAAGATGTCTGACGTGGCATGGAGAATTGTATGATATGTTAATGCTAATGTACTCTTCCATCCGACTATTCCGGCAAGTAATGAACATGAACTGGATAGTATGTATGTATGTGTTGCATGTGTAATGTATGATTCATATGATTCATGGAATGCTTTATTATACAAGAGCATGGACCTTTGCTGGCTCATGGCTCCCTTTATTCTTTGTCTTTCACCGTAAGATATTACATTAGATCTATACATATATGTATAACCAAAAGCGGGGATTAGTTGGAATATAAAGGTATTAGTCTCTCTCTCTCTCTAAATATGGCAATAAAAGAGATGAGGGCTTTAACTCGCTCTGCAGGGTGTTCCGTAATATTGGATACATTCTCAGAGCGAGGTCATTCCAGGTTGGCGACTGTATTAAGTAGGGAGGGAGCACAGCTCATAAGTTCTTAGAAATTTGTCTGACTAGGCATACTTGTCTGATCGTTTTAAACCGAAATGGTCTCGATAGGGAGAGTCAACATTGGGCACAGCACACTACTAAAAAAATATGTGGTTGCCCTTGGCCCTGATCTTGAGCTGGATTTCTCACCTTGATACCAGGTTTGACCTTCTAGTTCACTACAGTTGACCTTCGAAGCTCACATCGGAGGCCTTCAAACCCAGCCTACGCAACAAAGAACCCTCCTTCGTGTCCCACTTGGTGAGCTTCTCTGCGTGAGCCCACCCCGCTGATCAAGTGTCCCAAGCAGCATCCCTCCACTCTGCTCCACTTTCCTCTCTTCGATACACCTTCCCTTCTTCTCATGCCTGCTCCAGCATCAATCTGTTACTCGCTGAGTAGGCAGAAGGAGTAGAACTTGCTTGGGGCAACTTTTTATAACCATGATGTTTGAACCTGAAGGTTCAAGTTAATACAAAGCATGGCTTTTTTATATTTCAAGGCAGTCTCTGACGCCATCATAACACTTGGCTGAATGCAAAAACCTCGCCTTTACATAAAAACCTACATCACCTAAACCGAACAAAAAATGAACTCTTTGCTTTATGCTTATATATTTTGGGATGGATGTGCATCAAGGAGAAATTGCGTCAATCCGAGAAATCGGATGAGAGCAAGTCTGCTCAGTCTGGTTTCGAGTGTTGGCATTGAACAAGAGTGTATGTAACCTACATGTGGCTGATCTTCAATGTGTGTATAATATGGGATTTCATGTATTTGCTTTAGCTCTTCTAATTCTCATACAAATAAAGCTAAACTTTTTTGAAGGTCATTTATCCGTCCGAATCCTCCGAACGGAGCAGCCGAAAAGAAAGAAGTCTGCCTACCTCAATGCATTCAAGCGTTACAACAATCCGTATCCGTATACCTCATTTCAAAACTCCTATAGACTACTACTGTACTCGTTCATTACTTTCCATAAAGTGTCAAGCTCTGTGTCTTGTCTATAAGGATAAGGATGCGCTTCAGTTTTAGTATAGTCAGAAAAACCAGATTATATGCATAGAGACATAGTTATATATGTTTTTCTCTGCAGTTAAGTAAACCCAATTTTTTTCCTGTCTGGCACATGCAGTGCTTTTGTAAAATTCAACCTCGAAAAGCAGCCACACTTATGTACATTTACGACTGCCCATCAAATAATGATACTGTTTTCAAACGACAATTGCAAGAGAAAAATTGGTGTGTTTCTTCCCCTCAAAGTTTAACCTAATTGACTCTGACTATCCTGTAAAAGTTTGATCTTATGAAAACTCCAGACTGGATATACCTATGCACATATAGCTTTTCAATTTAAGCTACGTCTTGTTTCCGGTGAACTATATGGGCTAAAATGGAAATCCCATTTTGAGTGCAGATTATATACATATATATATGTAGACAGAAGTGTCCATTTTTGATAAAAGTCGAGGGGGATCCTGCTCGCGCTAAACATTTTATTTTTATAATATCTGGAATGAGTTCAGTAGCATTAGAGGGGAAACGGTGACGAGTCAATTTATACAATCATAATCCATACTGTACAATAGGGGTTGGAAACCTACAGTACTAACGGATTTATATTATAGGATGCAGTATAGACGAAAAAAAGTATATGTATATAGTTTCAGTTTTTACTAATCTCAGGGTTAAGGCCATCGTGTCCATGTCTTTGGTAGAGGTCATGACGCTAGTTTGCTTTATAATGATTTTATGATAATCACCACTCGTGCTCTTGACTATGACGCCAACGACGTTAAGAAGTATCACGCTATTCACGCTATGCAAAATAGTAATTGCACAGCTTAGTAAATTAGTTATTTACAACAGGAAAAATACATACCTACATAGCCACTACTATACGCATAATATATAACGTCAACGAACGGTCAAAATTGTTTGAGACAAGATGAGAGGTCAAAATAATCAATATTATTTGTGAGGTTGCTAATACGTGCCATTTTTAATCTTTTCCCGAGACAGGACAAGGTTTGTTAGACCTTGACTTTGAAAATGGCTTTGAACTCATTTCCAACTTGATCCCATGTTAATTCAGCGGTTTCATCATTGATCTCTCCGACAAATGGCAATGACCACGTTTAATTTGCAGTAATAGGACATGAATGTTGATAGACAGAGAGGTTGGAGGTGAGGTGCACCTTCATTCGCAATTTCTATTTTAGACCTTTTCCTTCTTGTTGTGGGTTGTATAGGTAATGGTCATGAATTCATGATGTGAGGGTAGAGAGAATTACAATTGCCAAAAATAAAATGATGCTGAATGCCAAACGACACTCATCCGTAATCAGCAATACTCCCATCTGTGACTTGGACCTCAACTCACTCAACCAAAGGGCAAAATGAATAGTCGAGAATTAATTGTTATTACATCGTTATTATATTAGTGATGCGCATAAGACATTTTCAGCGTTATCGTACAGTGAGCCGCAAGCGGTGTGCTGTGCAACAATCCAAATAATACTATTGTACTGAAAGAATGAACTTGGACTCAAGACTAAATTAAACGAAAAGGACACTAGCTTTAAAACAAATAATAAATCTTGCCAAGTATAATATTTATTTAAGTAAAGGTGTGAAACGCCATTTGTATGAATATGGGTGAAGGAAAGGACAAAATTAAAACAGGGATTTTGCATTGATCCAAATATTTATTTTATTTATGCAATCCTAAGGTCACTCTCTAAATTAAAATGCTAAGAAGGCTTTTGATGTTATCCTTAAACTCAAATTGAAGGGAAACTTAACAAGAAATGGATTGGTGAGCGAATGGAAAGCGAGAGAGTTGACTTTTATTCATTTAACTTCCTTTCAAGTTACTGTTCACCCCAAAACCAGGTCAGTTTTAGAAATTTCCATACTTTCAGTAACAAAATGAGATCAAAGTGGACTTTCGCTTTAGGTTTCAACAAGGAAATGAATATTAAAACAGAAAGGCCTTCTGTATCAACAGCTCTCACAAATTGTTACATAAGAGTTACCGTCGACTTCCCACTTTTCAATGTGACTCTCTCAACGCAAGCAACTCCCTTAACAAAGCCATAATGCACGCATATGCGCGGCATATTACATAACAATTTCTGTTTATTGGAAAGGGGCTCTTTCCATTGCGTTTGCATTGTTTAAGAATTTTACCTTAGACTACTTTACGAGGGATATCTTTAGTGATGTTTTATCCTTTTCTATCCTTCATTTCAGCTTTCACACGGCATGCTGGTCGATCTCACTTGACAAGAAGTGGGTCACTCGACTTCATACTGGGTCAACTCTCCTTCGCTAAGGACTCTCCAGCAGGAAGCTCACACAGTTTGCACACTTTCTACCAATTTCTTTTCTACTTCCAAGTACAAAATATGTGGGGAGAAGCAAACTCTCGATTTCATTTGTGCATGTACCTTCAACTTTTTCATTTTTACATTGGTGGGATTTCTAATAAAAAAAAATCTGTATCACACAAGAATGACAGGATTTTTACCCAATTATATCTTACCCACATTCCCTTTTTATTATGTAATATCACGTTATCGCATTGATAAATGGACTTTCTTGACTAAAAATATATACACCGTATAGCATTCTTGCTCGCATGTCGCAGTATTGTAAATTGTAATCAAGAAATGCAACAGGTGAGCATAAGCATGCACAAGCAAGTATATTTGTATTGTAGATTACATAATCATATCATATGAAAGGATTTCATTTTCGAATTACATTCACATGCATGCAACAATGCTAGTAATAGCTTGATTGTTGTATAACACTGTAACTAACCATTCACTTCCTCATTTTTTTCTCTGTTGTATATCTCAGAAATCTCTCAATTGACTATGTCGTTGTGAGAGTCGTGCATAATAATGTGTACATAGGATAATAGAATTGCATGCAAGAGCTGGGGGAAAAATTGCTGTAAAAAATTACATAATTTTGCACCTTTTAATGCAACAATGCAACTCTCTTTCATCAAAGCGAGACGTCTTGCTCATTGAGTGAGGAAAACTAGCTTCCTTGATGTGTAATTGATCCCGACCATACCTCAACAATTTATATTTGATTGTGAGCACAAGGAGTAGAATGGACTGGGCCTTAACAATAGTAAATAATAGAAAGATGAATGAATTTCACCCCTTTTTCATTTCTTCAAGTGAACTTTTCTTCTATAAGTGGTGTGTGTGAGTGAGTGTGTCTGCGTCTGCAACAGTTTATTTTTGAGAGTTGTCTGGTACACAAAAATAACGTGTGTGTGCACTGTACACTATGTCTCTATTGTTTACACGCACAATATGCATAGCAAGCACTGACAAGCCGAGGCGTTAAATATCAGCTGATATGAAAACAGTTATCATAGTGCATTCCAAGTTCAGTAGACTTTGAGACGTTGACTTGAACGGAACTCTTGTTCATTCATATTCATTGTTCCTCGTGGCTTGTCCACAGAGGTGCTTGTGCCTGAGCAACGGGATCCTAACAGTGCACTGCAGTTCATTGTTTGCGGGTAAACTGATCACCGGCTCAAAAACCTGTTTTTCCCTCTTTTGTTTGAAAACATACTTCATCCTTCCGCACCAAACTAAGGTCGGTGGTCTGGCTTCTGAGGATAGTGGTGCATTTGCGGTTCTCCTAACTGGATATGGAGTGCAGTGTTCTTCAAAATATGAACTTCCGTATGTGCGGTTCAGGAGAATGGCTCATTTTCCCCTACATTTATTGGCACTCGTTGGGGACGACATGTGTTAAAAGAGTTCATTGTTTGCAATTTGCTGAAAAAAGCTTGCTTCCCAGTCTTACACAATTTGAGGAGGAGGATGATCATATCATGATACAGCTAGTTTACCGATGCATAACAAATGTGCAGTGTGAATAGGAGGAGATGATCACGATAAAATGATGATACATTGTACAAATGTGTACGAAAAGGAGTTGAATAATATGATATGTACATTAATGTGCATAGTATAACATATGTAATTGGATAATGATAATGATGATGAGTTGCAATGAATGAACTGTCGAGGAGCGGAGTACTTTTCCTCTTTTTTATTATTGCTTTTTTTACGTAAACTACTGTAATATCAACGAAAGAGCATGTAACCGTAGTTTAAGTTCAAACTCGGCAATTGACTTGTCTCACCAAATTCGATGAACTCATTGGACTCAGGTTGAGAGGTTGTTGAAATCGAATAACATTTCCTAGTCGGTCATTACACATTTGTCTGCATAGTTAACGCCCTTTTTTGATCCCGAGCTCGGGCATGAAGAAAATGGGGGATTATATTTATTGCGTGTACATCTGCAAATGACATTGTTGCACTGTTGCAATTCTTGCCATGCAGTCTCAATAAACTTTGTTAACGGGTATTCTCATTTTATGGGGCATTTTTTCCTTATCGGTTATGCAATAGGTCAGCAATCGGATGACTAAATATTAATACGGCTTTGGGAGATTCCATTCTGCATTCCATTAACATTTTGCTTATATGTATATATATACTGCTTATATCAATTTGCATGTTTCATTTTCACATTTTGATAATAATTCTTTGTAAGGTGAGTAAGGTTGAAAGGAGGAAGAGGGAAGTAAAATGCTCTCTATGGAAAGCAACTAAGAGGAAGGAAGGAAGTGATATTTTTGACAGAAAGTGACAAGGGAAATCCAAGCCGAATCTGTTTTGCACAAATATTACGTAACGTTTCTAAAGCCGTTTCACTTTTAGTCTACTTAGCAAAATGAAATTTGCAAAAGGCTCAATTTTTCCTTCAAACTCTCAATAGAAATCAACAAAGTGTGGTCAAGAGTTGAATAATGTGTAGCACCACTATTTTCAAATTTTCTTTGGAGGTGTGATAGTGTATATAAACATGCATCGTAAAACATGGTAGACACAAAGTAGCAAAATAGAAATATCACTTGTTATCATTATCATCATGTGATTAGGATATCACACAGACACAGACAGTGAAATTGGGAATACTCGAACAAAAATGAAAGTTACGAGTATAAATGCTCCCCTCCTCGTAATATAACCGTGATACTTCATAAGCCAAAGCCACACGCTCACTAGGCATATTAGACATTTACATTATTAGCCTAATAAACAATCACTTTTTCTTTCCTTTTCGAAGGTGGAGGGAGAGTAGAGCACATGAGTACCAACACTCATTCACTTCCGACTTTCATTTTGGAAAATTGGAAAACTACCCTGTTTGAGGGATATGGATTCATTTTCTTATTTGGAAAGTTTATCGCTGTCGTGTGCAACACAGTTACACCATTTCACAAACATCCTTTTTGGATTTCCAGGTCATTTTTTCAGAGTAGTAGAGCAAAAGGGAAGATGTTTACCGAGGGAAAAAGTAAAAGCGGATGATAAAACATGAATGAATGCCATAGAAGAGCACACAACCTCCTATTATGCATATAATGGGGATAGACTCTCAAGGAAAAGGGTTTTTATGTAGTCTTTTGATTTTTGAGGTTTCACCAGAGAGAAGTGTTGCTTACAAAACGCTCACTTTTCTGCTTTTAGTTAAGCGTGATCTCAATTTCTACTTTCCTACATTGCTCCCCTACAATGAGTCATATATTACGGATTAAATTATTCATTTCATTTCATTGTTAAGTTATCATTAGCAGATAATGCTATTTTTTCTGTCGCATATGTGTACGACGAGTCCATTCTAGAAAATCGAATCGATTAAATTCCACCCTTATTTTTGAAGCGTGCCTATCAACCACATGCTCAACTAGATGTCGACTATTTTTAAAATGTCAAGTTCCGGTCCAATTAATTTTTGGAGTTTTGGCGTTATACTGATGACGGAGCAAAAAATATGTAGAGAGAAAGGAAATTGGTGAATCAGCTCAGATTACCGTATGGCATGCACACGTACTAGTGAATAATTATGTAGCACGATGTATTCCTCTCCCTGATGCTTTATAATTTACAACTTTGAACAAGCCTGTTTTCTATTAAAACTCGTAATTAAAACAGAGCACCTTTTTGTACCATCATTATCACTTGTTTACTAGCTACACAAAATGTACAAGTGTAAATCTTGTTTTTCCGCCTTTCTTCTATTAGAACATGAGAAGTAACCCAAACACTTTCAGTTTTTAAGGGAAATTACAGATGAAAGATGCACTTTTAATTTATACCTCCACGCACCTTGTAATATATAGCACACAAGTAAATCCCCATTAAGAAATGCATGTGCCATGCTCCCATTAAAATTCCTCTTGCACGCTTGTAAAGTCAATCTTAAGCAATTGGCGCGCTTGCAGGATGATGCTATGATGAGAATGGAAGGTTAGAGAAGAAGGGTTTTCGAATTGCTTGTACAATTTATTTTGTGCTCTCGTTTGATGTCCCCCATGACCTAGTCACAAGATAGACTTAGCCCCATAACCTGCATACAGACGCACAGCGCTCCTCTTTCCTCCATGCCTAACCTAATTCTCTCATTTTATACTACTACTAACAGCTCTTCAGCAAGTGTGTTATTGTTGTCAAGTTCGATTGTTGCACGAGGCTATAAGTTCTGCATATTATACATATTAGGATGATTTCGTAAATTCAATGGATGCACATACCTAACACAATAAATTATATGGTTATACCATCACCAGCAAAAACTTAAGTCAAACTTTAAGCAAACTTGTACAGCATACAGCATGTGCTGTATCTTACTTTTCATTTTTTCTCTGCCTCCTCCTCCTTTATCAATTATGAAACATAAATGTACACAAGTGACAAATAAGAAAGAAAAATACGCTGTCACTTTGTATTATATTCCATGACCTGGCGTCTCCAATCTCTGAGCTGTTACAATGATTTGATGATGGCCTGGTCCCTTTCCCCACTTTTTCCCTTTTATGCCATGATGATGTAGGTAGACATGCATGCATAATACAATGAGATGGCGATTATCAGATCAATGAGCTTTGCTGTTCAAATACATAAAGGCTCCAAAATAGAGAGATATTTTTTTTTGTCAACAGGCAATCTCATTGAGTCATCCTTGTTTGAAGTCTGAGTAGACGAGTCTATTTTCGTAAGGAAGGATCCCACTAGTCCCGACTCCCTTTTTAGTCTCCTCAATCATCCAAGAGGTCATTGGAATGAGTTGCTGAATTTTTCCACATGCATGTGCCATTGCTCCATGTTGCAAATTAAGAACAAATCTCTTTTGTAACTGTCTACATCGTATTGACCAAATGACAGGCTATTTTGGTCTCCGTTCGCATGAACACTATGTATCACGTCTCTCGGCTTGGTGTTGCGACATCGACATTTCATGAATGACACGCTTTTTCTTTGTTCAACTGTCATCCATCTCTGCCTTTAAAAACTTTCATTTTTAACGGGCGTACGTATTTTGCTAGTTGTTGTGACATACGTGGTTGTTGAGCCTGTTGAGTTGAGGTGTCCTGGTCTTAGAGAGTCGTTACCCTTTTCTCAATTACTGTCCATGTGTACGCATATGCTCACATGGGATCCTTTCGAAATTGCTTTTCATTTCTCTCCTCATCTGGGTCACTTATGGAGATCAGTGCGTTTTGAGGTTATGCTATTTTGAGACTGGCCGCAAGCCTTAATACGTGCTAGCCCTTAATATTAATTATCATGTCATGTACATATACGCCGGAGAAGGCTAATTGGATGCGTTGATAGAATAATGTTTTTCAATTCATTCTAAGTTCGAATTGAAAAGTTGGACTCTTCCAAAAAAGAATGGAAGAGAGTGATAAGAGTTTTAAGAAGAAGGAAAAACAAGCGAGAAATTAGGAGTCTGATTTTTTCCCTTATTGTTTGCTGAATAGAAAGCAGAGCGGAAATGAAATGGAGGACGTCTTTGGTTTTAGCGGTCGTTGTGCTAAACTCAAATTCACAAAGTAAGTGAAGGCCGGAGAAGTGAGATGGTGGGAATGGTGAATGATAAAATGTAGGAAAGGGGGTCTCATCCCCTTCAGTGTGACATACATGCTTAGAGAGAGTTATGTGAGGATTGTGGTGTGACCTACTCCTGGAAAAATATAAGTGAAAAAGGAAGATTAGCCTGCTCCTGAAGTAAATCATGGTTAGTGAATGAAGGTGACAAGCATATAGTGATGAATCCTGATGAGTGAAATTTGTAATGCCGGTAGTGAGGTCGTAATATTTATTAAGAGTAGAGCAAGGTAAACCCAGCTGACACCTTGGTACAGTTTTCTAATTGGTGTGAAGAATAAATTACATAATACCGGAGAAATTGATAAATGGCAGGTCAAAAATGGACTCGGTTAATCGAATGTCAAGTAATTTGTATTGCTTCCAGAAATGGTGAGCTGGATGGAAGTTAGATTTTATATTTGCATTTCAACGACGTCATATATGAATTTTTAATATGATTTACGTACGACTATTCGAAGATAGATTGTAGTCCTATGTTGCAATTAATGATCATGAAAATTGTTATAATATTCATCATGGAAAACATCGAATTTAGCATCTTTTTGGCATCATTTGTGTTGTTTTCATCATCATGTGCATCATCAATTTACAAGCTAGCGCGTTTTGAGTCATTTACAAAGAGCAGAAGCTTATTGTATTATAAGCATAAGCATAAAATTCTTCACCAAAGCTATTATGCTAACATATGAATGTAAAAAGTATATTTTGAGGCTGTTGGGTTAGTAGAACACAATTTATCTATTACAGACAACGAGAAAAATTGAAAATGCGTAATATAAACAAACGCAGAGGCATATTATCTTGTAGCACAGCCGGTGTATGTATCATATAAAGTATCAAAATCGTAGACACAGGGAAATTTGAAGAACGTGTCTATTAAAAAATGTGCGAATAAACTTTTGAATTCAAATTCACTGCATCTATGAATATAAGTACACAAAAGAAGGAAAATAATGAAGAGCAAAAAGGAGTACAGGAGGTAACGCTCAGAAATGCACGGTTTCTCCGAATACCCCAAAATATTTCTGCACAATTTGCCATGTTTTACTCCACCGCGATACTAAACCGGCACACATCAAGGTAGTTTGCAATGTGAAGTTAACGTTTGCTCACGAAACACAGTAAAAAATGTTTAGCAATAAAAATTTATCATTTTTTGAAAACGTTTTTTGGAATTTTTTGACTTGCTTGTGCCGTATGAGAGCTATATAGACTTGACTCAAATTAACACAATCCTTGGGAATAAAAAGCCTTCGAAAGACAAGTCGATGTTGAGCTCTCAGAGCACAAACACAGAATGAAATCCGTTTGTGACTGGATGTGTTTCAGGTCCGTCAGAAATACTTCAGCTCACTTATAGCCAGCAACAACAACAATAAACCTTATTCAAGCTATGCTATCCTCCCAAATTGAGAAACCAACAAGAACAGTTCATTGCATTATCACGGAAAATTGCGGTCTCAACTCAAACTGAAGTCTTGCGAAACTCGTCGGTTCAAATTTTTTCCAAGCAATATGTGTATGTATAAGCTATTCCTTAGAAATATAAATGTATACATGCTCCGTATGGAATCACGACATATGATATGACTTACTACAAAATCAGACTAGAACGGTCACCAATCTCCTCAATTGAATTCAATTGAATATGAAATGGGAAAAGTGTGTTGAACTATGGTATGCAAAAAAATCCAAACCAGAGCGGAGAACAATGCGCTGGTGAGGCAAAGTCCGTTCTGAATTACCATTTTCAACATTCTTTAAAACTCACCTTATCTCTCAGCCTTGTTTCATATACGTTGATGTAGTTTTGTCATATTTGCCTATAGCAAAGGAGAACGAATCCACTTTCCCTTTCCTTTCGAAATTCTCAAAAAGTACTTCTCCCAGGAATAGTCTAATATCCAAATGTTTGTGAATTGTGAATGCATACATACATTCTGAAATGATATGCATCCGTCTTCGAACCAAGTAAACTCCCCTTGCTCTCACGAAATAAGCTTCACTCTTCCCACATCATTTTGTTCATTTTGGTCGAGTCCATTTGCTCATTTTAAGCTGGGTATGTGAGATCCCTGTGGCATTTTGCAATTCGCTCGGCATGGGTATTCCTTTTATGAACATTTTACTCGAAAGAGTTATCACATTAGGCACGAGGTGAGTATATCCCTACTCTCGAGGAACGAGTTGTATCATCTAACATATAGTCAACCATCCATGCATCCCTTGCGACAAGGATGTTGCCTGCTCTGCTCCTCTATGTTTGCTAGCAACCACACCCTCAACAAATATTGTGCTCATCCACATGTTCCCCTTTTGCACCAAACACCTCCATTGCGAGCCTCATGAACGATGTGGATTCTCCTCAAAAGCTCTCACAAGGATAAACTGAGAACGAGGAGGAATGCTTGTGTGCATTTTTCTATTTAAGCAACTTCCCAACGTTACTCACCTCCTCATTTTGTCGTCGTCGAGTACAATGCAAGCAACGAGTCTTTTGCACTGGCAACTTTTGCTCAATTCTGAAACTTCAACCAAGTGCAATTTTTTAGCCAACGTGTATAATTTTTTTTGGCAAAAGTTTCCACAAAATTCGTTCATTTTGCACTGTGCAAAATGCTTCAGCTTTCTCATTCATTATTTTCTAGTCTGCATGTGCGTGCAATAGTGTAGCTTTGATTCAAAGCCTTTGAAAAGGGAAATTTCCTCCAACAGTAGAGCAGCGTAGTTCGCAGATTGCATTTTTCATCCCGTTTTACTAATTGCGTTTCTAACTGAAAATTTATGGGGGTACTGGTGCCAGTAGTCTTGATGAGATTTTTGTGTGGTTTCCAAATATATTTTGTGTTCAGTTTAATCGAGTTCATTTTGTATTGATGTTCTAACATTGTTCCTCTTGCTTATATGTGCATAAATTGTTATTTTTGCAAAGCTTTTATTATTATGCTTAGGTAACACATAGGAATGCAACGTTTGCTGCAGTCCATTCACATTTTGGCTTGATTCGCTGTATGTACCACGCTCAGTACAAAAACATGCAGCTGCTTTTGATATTAAGTCGATGACACCCTTTGTCCACGTTTAATGCTCTCACAGCTAAAGTTTCCGGAAAAGTCAACTCTAATAAACAGATATACGCATGCATGCGGATGATGACGATGTATGAGCTAAAATGAATGTACAATATCATGCCGGAATGTACTTACGTCGTATAAACATTTCGTCTCTTTCATTACGGTAACAACAGCCACAAGGGGAGAAAAAATCACATCATTACATATATATATACATGCTTATAAATGACTCTGCGACAGAACAAACAAATCGTCAAACATTGGTAGAACTATATGCAAGCAATTTTGTACACATATGTGCACACTCTCAATCGATATTATGTATGTGTGTGGGCGTTGTCTGCCACTATTTTTTATCGCTGACGGCTTCCCCCTGTTAAACTTTTATGCATTTACATGCGTTGCGTACAGAGCAATAAAACGCAATGAGTTCGTTGATACACACACTTCCCTACATTACGCATCCCGTTTTCCGAGGTCAGGTCAACAGTCACTCCAGTTCAGTGTCCTTCTTGCGGGAAGTAAGATAAAAAGGGAGGCGGTGAAATATGCATTCCAATTCCAATCCGGATATCATTGCCTCCTCGACACCAAATTGGTATGACTTTTTTAAAAAAAGCCAACGTCCTCAATGAAGCACGCTCTAAATTCTTGGATCCATAATCAGCATAAAGTTCGTTGCTTGCTTGTTCTGAATTTTGATTATCTAGTTTGCACTCTTCATAATACACACACATCCATGTTCCCCGGAGCAGTTCATGACTTGCCAGTTTTGTTTAATTCAGTCACGACGACACACATAGAGAGTGCATTGCATCGGGCGTAATAAATAAAAGACAAGGAAAAGCACACGCAGCCGAGCGTTTTGTTCCCCATACGACACAACATGACAAGAAGAATGACACGTGTTGAAGTTGAAACTGTTAAAGAACAACGAAAGAGGAAAAGGTCCATTTATTTCACGCGCTCTGCCCACCCTCCCCGCATCATTTTCAGATTGTGAGTGCACTGCACTTGTGAACTCGTTGACAAATAAATAGAAACAAGTGGAGTGGAAACACTTGATGACATGGTTGACGACAAATTGCTATGTAGATTTGGAGCATCCGTCATTATATCTGCCCCAGAAGAGCATTCCAAAAACATATCATTGTATCGTAAAATGTGCTTTGAAGTTGAACGAGCACAAATACAATTCTTTGCTATTCCAGAGAACTAAGTAGTCAGAAATTACAAGTGTGATGAACTTTTAGCCTGTTATTGCCCTGGATTTGAAAACCTACTTTTTCCACTAAAATGAATAAAAGGTTTATTGGCATCACTGGCAAATATTGCATTTCCTCTGTGGCGTTTCTTCATGTCATTCATCCGTTGCAAGTTACTGGATTGTTTTCTGTCCAAGTGAGATATATGTTTACTGACGTAAGATGGATTTCCAGCAGTTATGGACAGGAAGTTAATGGTGAACAGTTGTTTGCTTTATTTTACCACGTCAATAACATTTCACATTATGCATAATAATCCAGTTCCAGTTAATCTCTTTCATCGTCTAGAGTTTAATGTTGTTTGCACTTATTGACCCATCAAAAATGAACTGACAAAAAATGTGAACCACACTGACTGAAGAGGAAGAATCAAAGCATTAACCTGTAAATATGTTTTATTACTCCGCGAGGAGAAAAACTGTACCGTGAAATTGAAAACGGGACAGAGAAGAGTTCACAATTGTAGCACACAGATACCAATACAGCCATTAACATTACATTCCATTCTCTTTCTCTCATCCTCTTTCCACGAAAGGGCGTGGAACTCTTAGCAAGAGAAGCGACACAAATGACGCGGCCAGTGAGCCAAGTCAAAGTCCGGAATTGGGATCAGATCAGAAGATCAAGAAATTAAAATTATGTCATCCACCTCCACCACCACCATGGACAGCTGCAAGGGAAGAAATGAAGGAATCCTTTTTTGCTTATGATGAGTACGTGTGGACTACCGCATGTGCACAGTTTGCCATACTGCACACACAGGTCAGGCCAACCAAATCCGTGCTTACCTCATTCTGCACGAAAGGTAGTCGACATCATTAGCCTAGATCCGGGGATCCGAGAAATCATTGCAGTTTTTTATGCTTTACCCCATCAATGCACCCTCTCCTTAAATTCTGTCTGTTACATAACAGCACAAAAAGTTCCTGAAGTCGATGACAGGACAAGGATGAGGATGCTCATAGAAGACAAAAACAGTTATCAAAAAGTCAATGTGCACTATGCACTCAGTGATGAGATGATGATATCATAACATATTTATTCATTATTTTGTTCGCGTTAAAATATACATATATATAATGCAATGAACTGATCTGATCCCACTGTACAAGGTTTCTACCCTTTCTAAGAAGTGCATTCAAAGCTCAACAAACTCTGTTGTCGGCTGTCGACTCTTAATAACCTCTGATCATCTCGTTGTGATGATGAGCTTTGAAAAATGTACCGTGTTATAAGCCAAGGCCCTTTGGGAAGGACGTTGATACTTGATATCAGTTAGAAAAAGTGCAATGCACACTCAAACAAAAGGCATCGTGAGTGCATAGCTCTTTTCGAAAATAACAGGGAATAACAGCACTCTTGGTCATCCCGTTATGCATCTCGGAAGTAAACTGACGATGAGAGCAAACGCTCGCTCATCAACTGTGCACCTAAACTCTTGTAATGCGAGAACTAGATAAAGTACGTTGCTCGCTCTTCTTCATACATTCATTTGTTCTGTTACTCAAACTTGTGTACACACCTCCTACAACATAGAGCAAACTTGCATGCATACCCAAAACCACTCACGCACATGTATACCTATGGAACGTACTTCACCCGTATTTTGAGTACGTTACGCACATGTGTGAGTGCCAGTGCACTGCCTCGCCCTTACACACATACGCAGTTGAAATATAAGAAAAGAAGATTATATTTCAGACAGGGCACAAAGGTGATTGTTCTCTTGGACGATTCCATGCGTATGCTGGCTGATGGGAAGAAGGATTTTTCTCGATACAGTTACATTTTTTCCCTTAACGTTATGTTAGGCCAGGGTGGTAAATGTTTATGGTATGGATGGAATGTATGTGTTTGTGTTGTTGTGGTTTAATGCAAAATTGGCAATGATGGTAGTGATCATCCGCCTCCACCTTTTTACAACAACTACCGTTATACATTGGACCTGAGCTGTACATGCATTTCAATGATGAGAGAAGGAAAGAGAGTCAAAGTTTTCCCTCGGACCAGGTTGGAAGGAAGGACACAGTTTTTAAAATACGAAAGAAATGCCTGGGATCGAGAATGAAACACAGTTTAGGTATGTGCACACTTAAGGCATGTTACAAGGGAAGGAGAGAAAATGATATTGTTGTTGAGCCCGGTGGAGATGATGATGATGATGGAAAGTTGAAAGTTGGAGTGTGTCTTGTACCCCACACGATGTTCCTCTCTCTCCATCGTGGGGCAATGCCCTTTCTCAGGATGCTAACGAACTAAGAGGAGGAAACGAGGATAGGCCATTGAGGACAAAAACGGAGTGAAATACGATGGGATGAGGCTGTTGGGATGAAGTAGATGGGTTATGCACGGGGGGAAATATGTATGCCAAGCCACATGCACAAGTGTTCTTTCCGGGTGTTCCTCTTTTGCCCTCCTTCACGCATCATCAATATCATCGTTGTATTCGTCGTTCTGTGATTATATGCTTGCTCAAGCTTCATGCATACCTTACCTCTCTCTAAAATTGCTGGCTTGCTTTTCCCGTGATGTGATGGGAAATGATGGGAGGCAGGAAGCTAAAGACACGGTGAAAGCGTGCGGGATGAATCCAAACATGAACTGTTTTTTCTTCTTCTGAAAAGCAGGCAGTGACTGGGAGAGTCCTTTGTTGTCAAAAATGGGAATATATTTTTTATAGATTTTGTCCTTCTTTCTCTTTCTCATGCTCATGACTTCGTAGAAAGTCCTCTCCAGTTGGTTAACCCTCTCATGTCACAGTGAAGAGGAGTCATGGAACTGCCATCTTCACGTTTGGAGATTTTCCACGAGGAAAGTGGAGTCGTCCAAACTCTTGAAAAGGTAGCAATGACCTGGACTTGACTTTGGGACGAGTCCTTTTGTACCTTCCAAACCTGCCCTCTTTCTAGTTTTGGGATGATTTCGTGGAATGAGGAAGTAAAGTTAGCCTTTTGTCCTCAGATTTGTTTGGTTTAACCTCGGATTTGCTGGGTTCACCCTTTTCATTTTAGATCAGACGTGTATAGAGCGCAAACACATTCAGGGAAGTGAGTATTGTGCTACTGGAGATCATTTGTATTGGAAACCAAATCACAAATCATTCACACTAGTTATTTGAGCGTATTCAATTCGAAACATTTTCAACTCGCATATAATTGATTACTATAATCAATATCATCAATTTTTCGATGATAACTTGTGAATTCATAATTGAAACTGTCCTGTTATTTACTTGATAGGGGACGTAGGTAGGTAATTAATATTATATCATCATAACTCACTCACATTGTTTAACACCTCTCCCCGCAGATTAATTGCACAAAACAGACAATTATTAAATAGAATAAAATCAACGAAATAAATACTTGCCATTGTATGTATGCCTTCACCCAGATTCAGATTCATTAATATCTCAGTAATGTCCACCATGCAAAGTGCAAGTAGTTTGACTTCTTTCGACTACAAGCATACTCCATCTGCTTGACTAAACCTTCACAAAGTAGAAGCGAAAATGAACAAAGACGCTTAAAAGATATGTTTGTAGGTAGCTATTGCTGTGTGATGTAAGCGTGTTGTTCATCGCAAATTAGCTCTATTTAGTACTTGCTTTATGAAATGTTCATGCTATTTTCTCCAACAGAAAAATAAACTTGGGTAAATATTAATAAATATTGACTCATAAAGACTGTTGACAGTTAAAGACAGTATTGGTCATGAATGTTTTAAAAATCAAAACTTTACTGCGCTCAAGTCCGAAACCTAAATTGATGTATAAGTATATAGTATAAGTGAATTGAGTAATTAATTTTTGTGTTATTGATCAATTAGGTATTACCTCTTCTCATGTTTTCTTTAGTTCTTGGATTTATATTTAGTTTCCTCTTGAGGGTGCTGGGTGGGAACAAAACCCTGCACTTTGTACATCATTATTTTCAGTCTTAGGTAGCATCCCCGTTCTCACGTGAAACCTAGTCCAGGCATGGGAAGGTAAATCGAAAAGATATGTGTATACCACTTTTGCTAAGTCAATTCGCACATAAAATTACCTCAGTCTCATATCCAAAATATCTCCGAGACGAGACTACGTTTATCTGCTCACGTACAGGCCTTTATTAAAACCTTATAGTATAGATTCTAAATTCATACATGAAACCACTGGGATTTCTTCGCAAGTTTCCAGTTTTTCCAGTATATTTACATTATTATCTTCTTTTTCAGTTATTATGATGGTATTGCTGAAATATATGAACAACATGTATTCTAAATACTTTGCAGTTTGTATATATGCTCAAGTTTCGGAGGCTAGTTCTCACATTCCGTGTTAATTCGCAGATGTTATCGCTGATAAAGTTAATTATACTTTACTTTCCGCCTAATCCTGTAGTATTCTTCTCTTTGTATAGAGTATAACTTTTGGTTGCGGTCAGGTTTCTGTTCTAATTAGTACAATTTTTACAGCAGCTCAAACCGTAGCTGAGTGTGCTCAAAAAACAGATTGTGAATTTTACATAGAACATAATTTCAGAGGATGACAGAATCAAGGGTATAAACAAAATAATTTTATTCGTTTGAGTTCAGGATTTAAAAACAATCTGTCAACATGCAGTCTTTTGTTAGAGTTAAATTTGCAGTTGCTTGCCATGCGCTGATTGGACATGTAAGAAGTTACTTTGGAATATATAAATATATTTACAAGTGCTTAAATCTTTCCCTTCATGTTAATCTTTTTAACACAGGTTTTTGCACTAATTATGGTACTGAAAGGGTTAAGCTCGCATGACATCCTGGTAATTTGTACATAAATAACTATTTTCCTTAAGTTTAATGAATGAAAATTAATTGCGGATTGCTAATTATTCTACTCTTTAGCAATATAGCCCAACCTGGTTAGGTATAATTTGGACATATATACCAATTTACATAACAGTTAATTTACTAATTTCAACTGCTGTTTTTCTGGTAGTTCAATTGTTTAATTTTCCTTCTATCAATATACAATAATTTAAAATTCCATTTTATGAATTATGGTTTGTTGGATTGCTGTTTTAGGGTTTCCAAACAATTATTGCAGTGGGAATACTAATATTCGCCTACGTCCAATTATTTACTTTTGGAACTTTGGCTCAGTTGTGGTATCGGTGCTTGTCTTACCCACACCAAGACGAATGCGTAGAATTTAACTATTTGTGTTCTTGGCTTTTTACTCCATTATTTCTCCACTCGTTAAGTTATACAATTCTTATTTGTATGTATGTTCAAAGCATGAAAAAGTCAGTCTAATAATTAATAATGTTTTTAAAAACTATGCATTTATTAATAAAATCTCCATTCTTCCCTCAAACTCTGCAAACTGTCATTTCATTCCAATACATGTCTAACTCTCAGCAGAATTAGCTTTACAAATGAATTCACCGATGATGACATGTATTTACTTAAAGCATCACATGATAATCATATGAACATTAAGGACAAAAAAATGCATTTAAGTCACCCACTAATATTTTTATTGGTTTTAGGTTATTCTTAGTCGTGTCAACCATTAAAAATATTCCTGGAACAAGTTAGTCACATTGACAAAATAGCGCCAGCTTATCATTAATTTTAACTTCTGCCAAACTGCAAATTTACTATTAATGGAGCATGACTAGGTAACTACATTATTCACCTTATGATGCTATTATGCTATAAACAAATTGAATCAGTTTTAGTCCTCCTAATAATACTACATAATAAAGTAGAGCGTCGCCTGCATTGCAACATTTACATGTGATCATTAATTTACCAATGAGTAAAATTTTTGACCATTTTATTGTAAAGCATTTCCTGTTGTGATCCTTAGGAAATAAAAGCCTACGTATGCATTGCTGTCAGTGCTCTAGCGTTTAGAATGTTTATTTGGATAAATGCAGGGTTCGGATCGGAATTCGGAACAAGGAGAGAAGTGGAGTGGAGGCATGTCATGCTTCGATTTTAGGCTAAGAATACGCATTTATCCTAATCGGTGCCATGTTGATATTTAAATTGATTAGTGCTACTATTAATATTGCTGTCGCACCAATGCTGGATAATCGAAAGGAAATTGCAAGCTGAGAGAATTTTTTGTTAGAATTCCATCGCCAGATGAATTATTTGCCCTAGCCCCGCAATCACAATAAACTGAATATGATCACATAAAAATGCATCTAGAGGGCCCATCCTGAAGTTTTAAGAACTCATAGTATTTATGCTTGTTTAGTTTAATATGTAGTAATGCGACATTAATTACTTATTGCAACGAAACCAGCCATCATGTACATCCCGCTGACATGCATGGCATATTATGCTATCTACAATCAAAATAAATATCAAGTTGGCCATCTGGATTCTATTTCTATCGACTTTGTTGTTTATTTACATACACAACGCATGCAATACAAATTGATGACTACAGAATCGATAATGATGATATGCACTGTTTTATAATATATAAGGTTTATAAGTATAATTGTAAAGTATATTTAAAGGAAATTTAAACCAAGAAAGTAAAAGCAATAGAATTTTACACAACTAGGATATGTTGATGACTGCCACTGGGATTTGAATTTGGGAGCTCATAAGTTCTCACCTTCCTTCATTTCAGTAGTAACACTGTTCGTAAATCTTCAAAAAGAGTTCGTGTTGTGAGCAAAAACTAGTTTCTTGTGCTAATTATTTCAATTCGTTATTTGTTTTTCTCATAAATTAACGAGAATGGAAAAGCACTCATTCAAGTGGAGAACCACTGCCAACATTATCGGCTGGATAGACTTGTGCCTATCAATGATTAGTTTTTATTTCTGTGTCCTCCTGATTGCCTATTCCTCTAAGACGACAGAGTCATTACTTCAAGATACGGAAGAATGGAATCCAATTAATGGAGACAAAACCGCCACCATTTGGCTGTTATGGGTTTGCTCTGGACTTTCAAGTTTTTTGGCCATCATCCCGATGACCGCAGCTATAAAATTAATTCTGTCAACAGAATCATCCAGAGATCCAGCAGCGGCGCTTCAAAAGGCTAGATTCTGGTTAACTTTCACCGTCGCTTTTGTTGTCCTATATGCAGCCAGCATGCTTATTCCAAAAAAATTCGCTCTTTACATTCACATCTTTACAGTGATCGACATCAATCTTCATGTTATCTTTATTTACATGGTGATGGAGTACATGAAGGAGCTTTACGCTGCAGCAAGCCAACTTCCCCCACCTACTTGTTTAAGTTTTTCTATGAAAAAGATAGTGTGATCTTACTAAAATTTGTTTTGTTCGATAAATTGCTAAATTAATTATTGGGTTTGCAAATGTGCGTCTGTCTAATAAATGAGTTAAATCGTATCATGCATGCTGATAAAGTATGCTGATAAAGTATGTTGATTTTTAAATGATTGTATTGCTGAAATAAGTCCCTACGCTGAAACTCCTTTACAAGCAGAGATATGCTAATTTGCCTGAGCTGAGCAAAAAATGGAGTGTTGTCCAACAACGTGTAAACATGCAGAACTAAAAAAGATGATTAGTTAGCAATAATAGTTTCGCTGTCAGTAATTAAATGGTATTACAGCCAGTATATATATAGTTTAATGTTTTAATCATAGTCACATAATACTCTCCAAGGAAGTTTTTACTTTCACCCTCCAACAACGTGTTGAATCCGATATTTGCAAACTCATGAGCTTCTTTAGATACATGCATAATATATCAGGTGCAAGTAATAAAGAAACTAAAGAAAGCTGGTCCTTAATACTGCCGAAAGTCGTTTCCATTAACTTCTCCCATTTCAGTTATACAAGCCCATTGATTCGCAATTCTTAATTTTGCGTTTGTATGCCGTTTGTCTAAGAATTATGAAAATCTATCATGATAAGTTACTAAGAATTGCCATTAAATTAAGAAATAATAAAAAATAATCATCAATAATAATAGTAATCATCAAAACGGGACATTCTGTTTGATTATTTTTCTTTACAAATAGCCAAGAAATAAGTTTAGACTGCATTCTCGGATTCTTCCAATATGACTGACTGCCTGTCTTAAACATCAAGCAGTTTTTTATAAGCACTCAATCATTCATGCCAGCAGTAAGTACTTTTTTTGTCAATCCAGGGGGCGTATGCAGAGATTTCCGCTTAAGAAAAGAAAATCTAAGCGCAATCTAATCGAAAGATAATCGGCGATTAACTACTAATCGACTTTGTA